>VUQG01044732.1:19358-30462 GCA_015106755.1 Etia nguti | reverse complement strand
TATATATATGTATATATATATATATGTATATATATATATATGTATATATATATATATGTATATATATATATATATATATATATATATATGTATATATATGTGTGTGTATGTATATGTGTGTATGTATATGTGTGTATGTATATGTGTGTATGTATGTATATATATGTATATATGTATGTGTGTGTATATATATGTATATATGTATGTGTGTGTGTATATATGTGTATATATGTGTATATATATATATGTGTGTGTACATACATTTGGCCTAAAGGTGCACATGAACTTCTTTACCGCCTGCGTGTTTGTGCATATCACAGTGTGTATGTTTGTGCACGACACAGAATCAGTGGAGTGAGAAACAGAAAGCTCACCCAGCCATTTGGCTGCAGTCCTAATTGGCTGCGTGCTGTTGACAGGATGCTGACAGAGCACATCGCTTAGACAGGTACTCTTTTTCCTCTCTGTTTCATCTTTCGTGTTTTTGTAAAGATCTCCTCAGAGGTATTTCCTGCTTTACTCATTTTAAACTTAAAAAAAACTGAAGTTGTGCCCTTTTGACAAGTCCCAAAGCTTGTTTTTCCTTTTTTTCTCTTATTGTTCTGATAGAGAAAATGGGAACGTAGAAGCTGGAGTTAGTCCAGCCTTAATGAGACTATTCTGTGCTGCTTGTTGGGCCTTCGTGGTTTACTGTTTGGTGACCTGGTTGGCCTTTGAGTGTCTGCATATATGTATGTGTATATACAGGGATTCCTTTTTATGTTTAGCATGAGCAGGGAAAGGTATATACACGCATATCGATGCCGGTGCAAGTGGCTAATCGGCTTTGCACTTTAAAATATAGGAAAACATTTTCCCATCCCAACATCCTGAGCTCAGATATGAGTACCACTCATCATAATGGCATGCTTGACTCTTAAGAACACACATGCCCACAAGAGAGCTTTTGATAGACGGCAACGACCACAGTGAGAACGGAAGAAGGGGAGGGGATATAAGCAACATCTTAAATGAAGCATGTCAAAAGACGGGACAGCTCGCCGCCTCGGGATGCTTTTACCCAACACTTTACTTTGATGGGTCACAATGCTCGCACATAAGGCACTTCTTTCTCACTCTGCCTGTCATTCATGAATACCTTTACTGAGTCTGAGACCCCTTAAGGTTTCTGTGCACGCTATGTAGATTTTATGTAAGGTTATGTCATACACTGTATTCACTTCAGAGGTGTAACAGTGCTGAATTCAGTCAGGTATGTTCAGAAAGAATAACTCTGCATCATCATCTCTCTCAGTCAAGACTCAAGAATAAAGGAGATGCGCTTTTTGCCAATAGGGCGTCGTAGTTGTGAAACACCAGCTGTGGGTTAGCTACGTCAGGATCACTCTGTATTTATTTTTCCCAGCTATTTCCTGCTCTTATATTTTTCGCAGTGTTGGGGTTTTTTTTGTTTTGTTTTGGGTTTTTTGGGGGGGGGGGTGCACAAAAGGATAGTTCACCATTTTTTGTGGTAAAACAGGCTCAGGTCCTTACAGACCTCTTTTCCACTAACCTAAAAAGTAAAAAAAAAAAGTCAACAGATAAGCCTGCACAAGAATTTGCACTCTCACTCTCAGACCTTTCTAAAAGCACTTTTTTTCCCATGTTCGCTTCGCTGCACACCTGCACATCCTTTTTCAAAATCTCTGTATAATACAATGAAGGCAGTCTGCGACATTTCAACTCAATGACCACTAATGAGGGTAATCTGTGCTTAACAAGGGCTAAAGTTTGTTTGTTGCTTCCAGCTGTTTCCAGAAGTCTTTCCTTGAAGTTTGTTGCCTTCCTGCAGCATCAGGCAGCAGCCGAAACACTTCCAGTATACAAGGGTGCAGTTCATCTTAACAATGCCCAGCATTCTGCCAAGAGCAAAGTGCAGCTTTTCTGGAAACGGTTTTGGAGTTCGGTTCATAGCGAGTCAGCCGAAAGGTGAAGTGTCGGGAACTGTGTGTAGATAAATATGCGTGGGCAGGTAGCACATATCACCGTGGAGTTTGCATGGTCTCCCTTGCCTACGTGGGTTTCCTACACAGACAAACACAAAACATCGTTATTACCTCCGCCGCAGAGGTTCTGTCTGTAAACACGATAGCTCGTAAAGTTTTGAATGAATTCTGATAAAACTCAGTAGGGGTGTCGAGTGGGGCCGGTTTAACAATCCATTAAACTTTGGCTTACATCCACCAAGGCCTTCAAGGTCACCTTTTAAATATATTGGTTGAAAATTGACAAAAAGCCTTATAACCTAGAAACTAACTTAGAGCCATATAAAAATTTTAAATATCATGTCACATGTGACCTCTGACCTCTTCTTCAAGGTCAAATAAGATCAAACTTTTATAAAATGGTTTTTATCTTTAAAATTGTGCTTCTTGTTTAACATCTGATGTTGAGCCATACACATATTAATGAGATCATTTTTACTGTGCCACATGCAGAACTGTGCCAGTTGTTTTAGTTTTTTTGCCATATTGTTTTTTTACTGCATATTTTACAGATGTTTCACCGCGGTTTGTAGCAGGTTTGATGCCAAAGATGAGGAAATACTGCAGTTGTAGCTCTTGAACACCAAAACAGGATTTTGAGCAGGTGCAGACTGTTAGTAAATCTAGGCCCAGTCAAGAGATTAGCTAAAGAAGACGACTGGTGTATAATGAAAAAACGACTTTCACTGCTTTTAAATAACGTTTTGTCATGATCATAATCAACAATGTGGCTTATGGCCTCAGAATTATTGTTAATTGCGTACTTCTTTCAGGGAATGCTCTAGAAAAAGCAGGAGACTAATGTGTAAGGCCCATGGGAGCGTCTGCTTTGAGAGGAGCTGGAGCGTTCTTAATTCCCTTAAACTGGAGGGAGAGTTTAAAAGGTGAAACTGCTGTTTGGCTGAGTGCAGGAAGGAAGGCAGACAAATTTCAGAGCCATCAGGGGATGACCCCGCATTTTAAAGTACAGTTTCTTCTATGTGTTACGCCCTCTTTTATGTTACATAACCTTCTTTGCGCTGTATGTGTTTTTTTTGGTTGTTGTTGTTTTTTGGGGGGGGTTTCCAAAATCACCCTTCTGTTCCTAGCCATTTATTGACTCAGCAAACAGCAGTAATAACAGAGTAGCTCACAGACTGAGAGGTCAGTCACTGACTGACTGACAGGATGATTTGGAGACAAAATGACTTAGAGGACACAGGATGGTCCAAAGTTCAGTACACTCAGAGTGCTGAGAGCACACCTCCTGTTTCTATATATAGCTTTTTAAAATATTCAGAGGATGTTCCAATTTTAATAAAGCTCTGTCACCGGAACTGTTCAAACCAAGTGAGCTAATAACATGTGACATCTGTGATCCCTTGTGTTTTTCCCCATTTCAGAGCAGCATTTTTGTGATTTTCAAATACATTTGTACCAGTCCTCAGTGTGCCATCTTCCCATATTACTACAATATATATTGTATTAAGCTAATGACGTTAAATATGTGGGTTTATAATGTCTTCCTTACACTGGAATTCCGGGAAGACATTTGGGGTTTACCACAAGTGCATTAACAAAGGTTGGTGCCAAAGAGGATATTACAGTGTATTTCTCCCCTAAGGGAAATTATTTCAAGTGGCTTGTACCAAAACATGTGGCGAACATGTGACTACAGATATGCAGTGGAGGAGAGCAATGGCTTGTAATCACACTGCTCATGTTAGAATCCACCCTTTTTGCATATTTCCTAGAGGCTGTGGCCTCAGTTGCCCTTACTCTGGTCACTGTTTGTGGCTGGGCTTTTATATAAGACCGCACTTATGATTTTATTATCTGACATTAACAGATAGATCATCCACTGAGAAACCCCACATATTCAAATCTGAGTCCCAAAAGCAAGAGGAGGAACTGTAATATTTTACACAGTGGCTCAGATATCAAACAGTGGGTGATGGAGTGATGAAGTCAGTCAGTGAGATCCACAACTTTAGTCCAAAATGAAATATCATGAGTTTAGTTTGCAGCGTATTACTTTGTTAACCCTTTAAAACCTGAACCATGAAATAACTGGCAGAAATCTTTAATTTTTTGATAATGGAGTGTTTGTTGAACCTTTAGACAAAATATATAAGAATATATCAAATTTTAATCTGCATATATATGAGTTTTAATTTGTATCACATTTGCTACATAAGCCATATTTTTGCAATTTAGTCATTAAAAATGTGTCATGCAATTTATGTCATTTTTTCAGGGTAAAAAAGTCTCAAAAACACACGTATCAAACACTTGACTTTAAAGGGTTAACACAATGTTATGTTCAGAATTTCAGTACTTTCAATACTTTTGTATTTTCCCAAACCTGTTTGAACAGTGCTGTGTATAAGTCTTGAGCTACCTCTCGTGTCTTTATGTTTTGCTAGGAAAATTGGAAATAGGTGCCGTGATTTGTTGAAACTTGCACTTATGTGGAAATACAGAATATAAGGCAAAAACATTTTACACATTTCTGATAAGTTTGAAAGTCAATGTGTGGTATGACCACCTTTATTTTTCAACACAGTCTGAACTTTGTGTTGTAGTCTATCCAGGTAGATTTGTACGACATTGGAAGTGTGTTTGGGACGATTGTCAAGCCGCACAATGAAGCTGTTACCAATCAGACATTTTCCAGATGGTATTGCATGGTGGATCAAATCTGACTATAATTTTCCGTGTTTATATTTCCATCAATTTTGACAAAATCCCCAACACGACCGACTGAAATGCAGCCCCAAACAATGGCCTAGCCTCCACCTTTACCTCCACCACAGCCTTCTCCCCAATTTATTACCTTAACAATGGTTTCTTCACAGCCACCCTTCCACTGAGACCATTTCTGATGATACTCCAACAGTAGATGGATCAAATGAAGGACCAGATGCTTCTCTCAGGTTCTCTGTCAGGTCTTTGCTGGATTTTTCCTGTTTCTAAAGAACGTGACTTTTTACTGTTCGTCAGCTGTTGATAGCTCTTTATTCTTTTGTCCAGTTTCCTCAACTGTTTTTAAGGATACACTGCACGCCATGCCAAAATATGCTAGACGTTCCACTAAAGGTTCTTTGGGAGTCACCTCGCTGATGCAAAAATACAATTTTATGCCTGTCAAACTGTGTTATCTATGGCATTTTCCATAAATTTGAAGAAACATTTGGGAACAAATATGTGCACTTGTCAAAGCTGTCTGTATTGTGTGCTTAAATGATCCATAGGTCAATACTAGATGGCTTAACAAACAAAAATATTCTTCTGAAAATGGTCAGGTATAACTACACTGAAAATGAGTGAAGAAGCAGCCAGTGTCCAAAGAAAAACATTGGAACTCCTCCAAAAAGCCTGGAGAACTATTGCTCAAGACCACTTTAAAAATGACATGAATGTCTGTCTTCTTGGAAGCAAAATATAAGAGAAATGAGTAGTGTATGTTAATGATCCCAAAAGACATGAATCCTACTGAGTTTGACAGTAGGGCGTTGAGGTGTTATTTGAAGACCAAGCGAACAGTTTTGTGGGACTTTGTGATCTTCAACTGTTGGGTTTATTAAGGTACAAAACCCAGCTGGAACATAGGACAACCAACTGCATGGCAAAACAAGACACAAGACAGAGCTCTTTTGTCTTTAGACTCGCGAGGGAGGTCAAGAACTGTTCCCTTCATTTGAACCCAGCCAACCTCGGAACGGACTCCCAGTACCGCTTCTTTTATTGAGCACAGGCAGTTCATACATGAATATGCAATTACAAATACACGTGACAGCCTTAAGCAGACATATCTGAGCAACATCAGCGTCTGTATTCTGTGTATGTGTGTGTGGGTGCATGTGTGTGTGTGTTTTCAGCCATACCATACGTAGACATACTGACCTCTCAATGAACTTAACATGCGTATGAGGTATGCTCAAAAAGCAAAAGTAAGCGTCTCGCTTCAGTTCACCTGAGATGTTAGTGATGTCATGATCAGCGTCAGCTGTAGTTGTAGGCCTTAGCATATTAACATATTAAGCTAGACTGACCGTGCCGGACATTACATTTTCTAAACAGCATGCATGGCTATCATCACTGTGATCAGGATGACAATTCACAGCAATGCCTTAACACATCCTAAGAAATCTGCTAGCATGGATGTAGACTCTTAGCTTTATTGACAGTAACATCAACAGCTACTGATTAATCAGACAGTTCTTTAACCTTTCTTTGTTTACGTAGAATGATATTAACAGCTGTTGAAAATATATAAAATCTGACAGATTACCTGTACCAGGATCTAGCAAGCTAGCTGTTTAGAATAGCAGGTGTAAAAGATTGCATCAGAGGTAGGAAGCACACTTTTATTTACTGTCGTATCCAGTCAACTGTCATATCCAGTCATCCAGCTGAACGTATCCCCTGAGACACATTCTCAGAAACGTCTTTCAGTACAAAAGAAATATGCACACAGTGCATGGGTTTACAAAATCACTAAATCAAAATCACAAAATCACTTTCCACTGTCACTCATATGAAATGTGCAGCTGTGAGCTGAGCGCACTGTCAGGGGATCACAGAGTACAGCACTATTATGAGGTTACTTGTCAATGTTTTGGGCCTTCGGCTTAGCCCTGTCATAAATCTCCAAAGATGACATCCAATTGTCTGTCATCTCCATTTATGATCAAGAGTCTGCCTGTGTACTGTCTAAGGTACTGTAAGCTACTCTCAACTGAGAAGTTGAAAGACAGGTGTACAGCACGCGGTGCAGAGCCATCGGAGGACATGATGAGAAGCACTGACTCGTGAACATGACAGAGGGACCACGGTGAGAAATTGTCCCAATGCTGCGATTCTCAGCACAAATCTAGCATGTGTGTGTTTGTACGGCTAGTAACGTGAAAGAGAAGCAGCTGTCAATGGATTCAGATATTCCAAACTCATTTCCACAGATGCTTGCTTTATGCAACTGATTTGGTTTGTTTACTTTTTGCCTGTTTGTTGGCAAGTTTTACCTGAAAACTAGTAGCCAAATATTCATCAATCCTTTAGCAGAGGAGGGGCTTGGTCTCAGAAGTGATTGAACTGGATCTGGATTTGGGAACTTTTAGAAGGATTATTTTCCTTTGCCAAATAAGGGATTTTACAACATATCTTCACAAATGCATATGCACATATAAGATGAACTCAGATATCACTAACTAGTGTGGCTCCAGGTATCCTGACTCATTTTCAAAAGACTGTTAAAAGCTGAATATGGCTTCAAGAAAAAAGTGTTTTTGGGGGACCACTAGCAACAGAAACCAAAGCAGGTAAAGGTCACTGCAGTGTTGTGAGGGGAAAAAGATTCAGGGAATCTGTGTTTTAATCACATGATTCATATAATACTGTAGATACATGTTTGCGATGTGTTTTTTCTTCCTTCTTTGAGTTTTATTCAACTTCCATTTTGTTTTGTGTGTTTTTGAGGGGTTTAAAGGCTTTTTCTGTTTACTGGTGTTTTTTAACTTGCAGTGCAAGTTTGACCTTTCCTGCCCTACTCTTAGTAAAAACTTTCCTCATGAGTTTATTGTCAGCCTTAGACAAGGTTATGCATTCTCTTAGGATGACATGTATTTTGCCCAAGTTTTTGAACTGCAGGCCTCCTCGATGGAAAAATGTAGAACATGTAGACCCCAGTATCCACCAGCCAGACCATGTAAACATGAATGCACATATTTTCAGTACCAGGATGGGTGCAGGCGGATGGGTCAGCAGGATGTTAGTGAAAGACAAAGAGAGGGAGCCCCACCATGCATGTATACCATGCATATTTGTGTGTTTCCACACAACGGGGATTTCTCAGCGCTGAGCTCAGCGAATTCTGTTGCGTCTCCAGCAGTGTCTGCAACATGAATATTCATGAGGTCATCTTGTCTTTGGTAAAAGCTTCATGTTGTTCCACAGAGGGTTCTGGGGAAGGGGGTGGAGCTAGGTGGGGGGGTCATGAGGGTATGGGTAAAGCAGAGCTTGGGTTATTTGTCAGTTGCAGGTTCATCCTGTAGCATCTGGTGGCATTCATATGGATCGTGACTGTGACAAAGCATTTTTGCAGCAAGTTTGTATTCTCCACACACTAATACTGTGATGTGCATTTTACCTAATGCCTGATATGTTTCCTTACTTCACATTAAAAAAATAAATAAAAGGCTCACACTTGCTCAGTGAATGTGTAGAAAACAAGTCCTCGAGGTCTAGATTTATGAATAAGTAAATAGAATTTTCTGTCCAGCAGTGGCTCCATTTGCCTCGGCCCAGCCCACCGCTTCTAGCAGTCTTTTTTTTTCTCCTCATCCTCACATGGTCCTCTCTAACATGCACACACTCACACACTTTTATCACCCCTTTGGCTTAACAGGCCTACTTTCACCTCCAGCTGCAACAGCGCCGGTATGCCTGCATCTCCCATTCTTATGTAACCCTCAGAAGGAGGGCGAGCTGAAGCGAGCAGGCTCGCTCCGTCTTTATGTGCTGGCTTCGCTGAGCCTCAGTGATGCTCATGGGTGCATGTTAAGCCCCGCAGACTCTGCACTGGAACATACATAAAGACAGAAGGCCCTTAGAGCAAAAGCAGTTCCGACTAACTGGTCCATCCATCCGTCCGTCCGTCCATCCATCTATCCATCCGCATGCACGTTTAAAGTGAAATGAACAGGATGATGTGTCTGCATTTTCTTCATAAGGAAACACTCTGTTCTCTTTATCCGTCAGCAGCCTAATGCAGTGAGCTGCGGAGGAGAAAAAAAGGCTTTTATTGTGAAATGGATGCATCTTTTAATGGGCTAGAGAGAGGGAGGCTGCACAGATGCAGAGAAAAGAGAGATCGCACTAATGGAATTCACCGTCATCCAATCATTTTCAAGTCCAAATAATTCCAACAGGCTTTTAATAGCAACGAATTCTGGGGCGATTATTACTGTACACAGATGATGTAACTGTGCTTTATTGTGAGTGGTTCTCTGTGATATTTTCCAGTGAGGTCATTAAGAGTACACCTGTTCTCATTAATGTCTCGTTGGGCCAAGGTTAGGAGCAGCAATGCCAAAAAAAAGCCATCCATGCAAATAACTGTCATCAAGAGAAACGATTAAAAACTAGAGATGTGTTGCAAGCAATTCTCACATCAAGGAGCCCCCTGGATTCAAAGTAAACTTACAGCAACCTTACTGTGTGAAGCCTGCTTGGATCGAGTTTGCATGTTTTCCCTGTCTTCCTCTGGGTGTCAGGTTTCCTTCTACATTATACAGACGAGCCGGTTAGCAGAACTGACAATTACTGATGACAGATTAGAGTAAAAATCAAGATATTGAGTTGTTGGGGTGCAGCTTCAGTACAGCTTTGCACGGATTCTCTAGATCTCTGGAACTGTACTGGAGGGATGGACAACCATCTTTTGATGACAGTGATGGAGACACAGACTTTTTGTACTCATCAAACCACTCAGTGAGCCCACATGCTCTGTGGATAGCTGCATTGTTAACCCTGGAAGAAACGTTACATCAAACATAAAGGCGATCACTTAAAACAACTTTGTATTGAAGTGATCCTCTAAGGATGGGACGGGGACCTGAAACAGACTGCCAAAGACTCCAATCCAGCCCACTAGATCGCTCGTGAAATTGTGTATTCTTTCAGTGTCAGTGTAACTTAATTTCAGGTGAATCAAAGCGAACGAAATGTAATGCAGAGAAAACATAAATTGCTGTCAGAAATTAAATGTATTAAATTGCTTAATAAATAAAACAGTCGTGTTTGCTGGTTGTAGACTGACAAACTTGTTTAATATCACTGTAAAGGGAAAACTCAGTTTTGAAGACACAAAAAATATATGCAAACAAGTAGGAGAGCATCACCATTTCTTCTGGTGATGCTCTGACACTAGGAGACAACACACGTTCTGTCGTCCAGTTTTGTGTGAGCCTCAGTTTCCATTACATTACATTACCATTACACTCTTTAGTAATAGCTACATTTTTATCTGCCAAGGTACAGCAATCTGTTGACAAAGACGAAAAGAGCTTTTAATTAAAAATGTTACCTGCCCACGATAACAGCACAACAGCAGCTAGCACAGACGAGGTCAGAGTTTCTGTGTTTGATTTATTTCGTAAAAGGGTCATGTGATAGAGGCTGTAATAAGGTTGCAACGTTTTTTCCAGTTACATATCTATGCCCACAGACTGTATGTAAGAGGTGGATGTAGCCAGTGACTTACACGTTCATTCTTTCTAATATCCACCAGGGGGCGACTTCTCTAATTGTCAGATTCGGTAAAACTCTCAGAGAAAATAAGCCTACATGTGTCTTATTTTGATACCGGGACATTTTCTTAATGAGTTTGTGGTCGTAATTGTTGGTTCTTTGTTTCATACATGATCAGCAGCAAAAAAGACAAAAACAAAATGGCAACAGCCAAAATGCTCATCTGGGAGTTACATGAAGGCAGTCCACAAAATATTGGGTTTCTATATCCATCTTTTATTAGATGCTCTACTCTAATCTGTGCCACAATGTTTTCAAAAACCAAGCCAGAGAGGCTGCTAATTAAGGGTCAGGGTGCTGTTTGTATTTAAAGAAAGAATCCTCCTCATTAGTCTGCAAAGCAGTAATTAGAGAGAAAATGGAGAGAGGGGAAAAAAGTGAAAGGAAACTGATGAGTGCTTCACTTTACTCAGCACAGGAAACTACACCGTACATCAGTGAAGTTATAATGACTGTTGTACGTATTGTAACAGTTGGGAAATACCCAAGTGTGACATGATGGTTGTTGCAATAGTAGTATAAAATTGATTGCTACATTTATTTGTATCATATGTCAACATTGCAAAAATCAGCTAATTCTTCTCTTTTTTGTCATGTGTTGTGTCTTCGTCAAATCACTGAATGGTTGGTTTGCTTTAGTCTAGAGTCATTTTTGACCAGGATATGTCCTTCAGTGCACATACAGTGGGATGCAAAAGTTTGGGCAACCTTGTTAATAGTCATTATTTTCCTGTATAAATCGTTGGTTGTTACAATAAAAAATGTCAGTTAAATATATCATATAGGAGACA
>VUQG01044731.1:12699-33928 GCA_015106755.1 Etia nguti | reverse complement strand
TTGTGGCAGACATGTCATTGCTTTCTTTGTACACAGCGTCCATCAGTGGCTACTTACATGCAATCAAACATGTAGCTGACCAAAGTTGATGCCTTTGTGGAAGAGACGCTTGTCATTTACCATGATGAAAGGATTCCTTGGGGCTTTTTTTGTTTTATGCCTTCTCCCCTTTGAGCCACTTTGATGTATCAGAGTCTGTAGTGACATGCGGCACTTTTGAGGTGGGTGCATTGTTGAAAAGGTTCAGTTTTACAGAAAAATCCACCATAATTCATTGTGGTGTGTACAATTGTAGAGTGTGAACCTTTTAGGAGGGGAATGTCTGTGTAGGCTCTCAATCAATCCAGGTCATGTGGGTCTTGAGTTTTTAAAAAGAAGACAATTGGACTAACTTCGTTCGTGATGATATTTCGCGTCTCATCTAAGAGACTTCTTAAGTTCTGAAGAAGACTCTTGGATGAAAGGCAAGACAACTTGATGGAACGAAGTCCAGTGGCTCTCTTTTTAAGTATTCAAGACTTTGCAAGAAGTCTTTTCACCTCAGAATACTGAAAATGAGAAAACCGAGTACTGACCTTTTGTTCAAGACCTTATGATGATCTTTGGACAATCAACGATTTAACAACATCTTCAAATGTTCCTTCTTTGGTCTAACCAAGAAAAATTATTAAGATCATTCTTAGACAAAGTGCTTCTTTGTGACAAAACATGAAAAATGATTTGTGTAATTTATACAACGTTTATTTTAGACTGTCAGCATGCAGTCATTTTCTAATTATTATTAATGACAAGATGACTGTCAGGGAATCCAACAACTTGCTGTTTCTAGACATGTACTAAGCACATTTAATGAAAAACCATTTTGTAGTTTTTGAGAAGTGTATTAGACCAGTTGGTGGCACTAGAAAAAAAAAATCAGGGTATCAACACCAGGAAAGTAAGTAAGTTGAGTTTATTTATATAGCACTTTTCACAGACATATGTCACAAAGGGCTTCACAAGAGAGGTAACAAAAGCACAATACAGTCATAAATACATCATAAAACCCTGGTCTATAGGAAATCCAGTACAGTGCCCATCCATCCATTTTCTTCTGCTTTTCCGGGACCACATTGCGGGGGCAGCAGCCTAAGCAGAGAAGCCCTGACCTCCCTCTCCCCGGCTACCTCCTCCCAGTCCAGCTGAGATATATTATCTCTCCAGCGTGTCCTGGGTCTTCCGCAGGGCCTGCTTCCGGTGGGACATACCCAGAACATCTCACCCAGGAGACATCATAGTGAGATGCTCCAACCACCTCAACTGGCTCCTTTCAATGTGAGTGCCTCCACTTGGGGCACTCACTGAAAAATGTTTAAATCAAAAATGTCAACAAGCTAGCTCATGTTTTAGCAGTAATCCTTGGGTCTGAAGAAAGAATTTCAGTTTCTGAATGTCTCCAAAAGTGAATCTATCCCCATAGACTCCCATACTAAAAAGAACAATGGTTCTAGTCTCTATAGCTAAACAACTGCACAGATGTGATTTCGAGCTGTATAGTGTCACAGCTGTATACTAGGCATCATGTCAGCTAAGTCAAATGTCTGAACTGAATCTCTGACCAAAAAACTATCCAAGAAGAAGAAAAAAACAAAAGGGCAAAGACTAGTAATAAATTTTAAGGTGTGATAAGAATGGTCCACAAACTAACAATTACGATGAACTGTGGCTATCTGTACATTTTTGTTGCGTGTTTACAAAAGGGAGGTGTTTTGAGGCTGCACAGGGATAAAAGAATAAGAGCACTGAAGGGTGCATCTTCTGCTACACCAGATAAAAGCCCCATTACTTTCATATAAATATAGACATAGACATGCTGTGTTCAATTTTTGACATAGTTGTTTATCATGTTGTTTATTTTGTCTTTATTTTGATTTTTTTTTACTCATGGAGTATTGATTTCCATCTGTGTGCTCATTTATAAATTGTTCAAGTCAGAAACGACTCTCACATTACTGCTATACTATTACTCTTTCTTCACTCTCTTTACATTTGATCAATGCCCAGAAAGTCTAAGTGAATCTGCTTTTAACTGCAGCACTACAAGGTTGCTGCCTGCTGCCCTTGTGCGTGTGTCATTGATTTTCCTTTACATCCCACCTTGTAACTGTGCGGTAACACAACTTCACTTGTCACTGCAAATGCCAACCACTCAGGTATTCTTAAAAAGGTCAGCATTTTGTTGGATGTTTAGCATGTCAAAGGGATTACAGGAACATTTCCCCAGCAGAAGGATCGCTGTGAATCTTAACACATTATTGGAATGGTTGTTTGACACCGGATGACCTCAAGCTGTGATAGCGACGGATGGAGGGAGTGACTCCACGCACCATTTATAATTCATTTCTTCTATGGATGTACCCGTCAAATTTTTAAACGGTATACATTTTTCATTTTCATAATTACATGACTTTTAGGTTCCCACGTGGAATATGAAATTCAGAATTAATATTAATCACAGCTATAGCCTCATATCTTTTCTATGAATATGTTTCTGGAAGTGCTCTGGAGCGCACTCTAGGATCAGCGCTTTGGATGCTCTAATAAAATGTTCTTTATTAATTTTTCTTAGCGTGTGTATGTGTGCATTTTTTTTATTCATCTTAAATCACAAGTTGACAGAAGTGCCTACATGTCCAATAAAATTACAGCCTCAGATGAGATTCTAACATATGAAATTCAAGGTTTTTTTTTTAACAGGGTTAAAATGCATTTTCTTTACTAACTTGGATTCTAGCAAATGCTTTGGAGCATAAAATCTAGATCTTTTGACCATTATATGTTAATTTATACACTGGAGGAAAATAATATCCTTTACTCCATGACAGTTATCAGTTTCTGAAATTTATAAGTTAGTTTTGATTTAAAGATCACAAATAGATCGTTTGAACTATAAACGGCCATTTAAACGTTGTAAATTTCCATTTCATCATCTTTTTTCGTTATCTCTTTCCCCTGACTCTGCCTCCTCCACAACTGCTCTCTGTATTCCCTCATCTCCACATCATGCTATTCCTCCACACCTCAAGTCTCAGCTCCTGAACTGAGAGCCCTAGCATAAGAAAATGTGCATGAACATGTTTACCCATTAGTGATATTGTCACAGCTTTTCTTTCCAAGCTCCTTAGATTACATCAATATCACTACCATGACACAGAACGGTGCTTCACTGACTCATCGACTTGTATCAGACTCCTTTCTCAAAGCTTTGCAGCCTCCTCCAGAGAATGTGGATGACTGCAAATTGACAGCTGAGGTAAACAGTGACACTTACAGACTGTAGTTATTACTGATGAACATCAGCCAGAGTATTTGGGGTGGCTTGGGGGTAAAACCAGATACGAAGTTTGAAAGTGCCAGAAACTGCACTTTTTGCACATGAGCCTTTTTTGAAAAGTGAGTCACTAGTACAGTTTAAATGGATAGCAGCCTCCAGTTAAATTCAGTTACTGTTTTGGATGTGAGGGATGCTTGCCGTCTGCCAATGTGACCTTTCCAACTTGTTTGTGGTGTTGGGGCCTTTTGGAGCAATGCAGTGCATATTTTTTTATTATAGTTGTACTAACACTCAGTCCAAGAAGGGCTGGATTCCTTTTAGTGTTTTTAGCAAGTGCATTGGTGATAGAACCATACAAATTATGGAAGCACCTTACTAACCAATATTCCTAGTATAAACTGTTAATCAAGCACTTCAACCTCTTGTCCAAGTCTGATAATGTCTGGGACCATAACACCTAGACAGTCATGACTATAATGAATAACTAAAGGCTCTAAAACAAGAATCTACAAATCAATTGGTGGCTATATCCATTTCATATGATTTCATTTGTCCTCCACTCAGTTAATGGCACTGAATACTAATACTCATTTACCACTGAACAGCTCCTTTGCTTCTTTGCTCCCACCCGCCAGAGGAAGGAACAGCTTTTTATCCCCTCAACTGTTTGCATATTTGATTTTCCAAGACACCTACAAGTTGTTCACATCCACAGTTCAATGGAGGCGATACTGGCACAAATTGACATACGGTAAGCTTTTTAAATATTTACTCACATTATGTTCCTATGTGAATTTGGCAGGACTTATTAAGTATGCTAGTAAATGTAGCTTTGATTAATAGATGAGGCTTCTGACTTGGCCATACTGCTGCCACAGATGGTGACCTCTTTCTTTATTTTGATGGGGAGAAGGAGAGGGGGTGCGCAAAGGGAAAAGAATAAAGAGGAAGGATAGAAGTGGGGTGGCTGTTGCACAAATTAGGACACGATGATCCTTCACTAAAGAGTAATGTCTGAGATCCAACTGTAATTTTTTCCAACTTTGCAAAGAAAGGCTCAAATGACTACTCCAACAAAAATGTGCAGTTAAAAAGTGGAGACAGAAAGCTCGGAGCTTTCTTTTTACTAGAGGACTGTAGTCTGTTGTTTGAAAAAGTCGATTTTTTTTCAGTGGCAGTGTTACAGCAGCCACTCTCTTTTTGAGAAATAAACTGAGAAATGCCTTTTTGTGCTCCATAGGTATGAAGAATATTTTTGTGTTGTGGTTTCCTTTTAACAATAGAATTAAATCAACTTGTTTTACATACAATGTTAACGCTGTTGAACTAAGCCTAGCAGAAGAAAATGGGAAAAACAGCAAGTGTAACATCAAAGGCGCCTTTCAGCACCATGGTGATTTACCATCTGTGTTAGTAGACTTCATCTGATATTAATGACACCTATTTAGCATAACTTCATAATAATAATAGCAAAATTATTAATAATAAACTGAACAGAAGACAGAAATATAAAATTATAATCATACCTCAGTTTTACTTTTGTTTGTTCATCTTTACTTCTCTTCATTTTGATGTTTGTTCTAACCTCTGCTTTTTGATCAGCACTGGTGCATTTCTGTAGTCATGAGAGTAAACGGTAACACAGTGGATCCGCGCTGATAAAACAGCTTCTTAATGAGCCTGACATGGATATGCAGCTATTTGGTGAGCTGCATGCTGTCCAAATGAAGCAAAAATATATTTGAGTTCTGCTGCTATTATCTGTCATTCGTATTTGGTAAACAGCACAAATGTATCAACATACCATAATCGTTGTGTCACACTTCACTGTGTCTTCTCAACCAAGAGATCTAAAATCTGCAGCTAGCTGCTGTTCGTCATTCAGCATTCAACCGTTCCGCTGAGTCTGAATAGGGTTGTGGTTTGCCCTTTGCAGTGACAGCTGGGTTAAATTTGTTTGTAATGTGTGAACTTTTTTGTGTTGACTAAGTAAAACCAAGCAAAAATCCAAAACTTATGCATCCATATGTGACAGGAATTAGAAACAACTAAACAGAAGGATGGCAGGAAAGGGCACTCACAGGAAAAGATTCAAGCTAAAGGATGTGCAAGACTACTCAACGAGGCATCGAAATGTAATAATCGATTAAATATATTATTCTCATTTACAATTTCAAAGGTATTATGACATCACTGGCACTACCTGGGGCTGCAGCACTGACAGATGTCTGCCCCCTCCCCAAACCAAGCAACCAAAGCTGTAGCAGCACACAAGCATGAAACAGACCAAAGCTACCACTGCTAGCACTGCTAAGGTTAGCAAAATCAAAAGCACCACATGTTTCAGCAACATTTAAAACTTTTTATTAATGATAATATGATTTATTTAATGAAGAATCTGATTAATATTTTCATATAGATCTTCAAATACACACAAAATATTTGTTTTGGCCAATGTTTAACCCCATCCATTTAAAATCTACTCAGTTTTAAATGTTCTCTGTCCTTTAGACTAGTCTAATCTTTTTCTCTAATTTAATTTAATACACATCAGTTGCCAGGAAGATCCCTAGCTGATACATGCCTGGATCATCAACTTCCAGACCCCTGGGCCTAAATATGTCTTCAGTATTTACACAGAGCGTACATATACAGCATATTTAAATCATTATGTGAAATACAACTGTCACAGTAAAAATTCAGCTTAAAAGTATTTGATATTGAGCAGAAGCCAAAGCATTTTCACAAGGCTAACTCGACTACAGTTTGATGCTACAGCTAACCTCTGCATTAGCATGCACGCCATCTTGCTGAACACTTTCTCAGCAACTTTGAAGTAAACTGTAACTTTTTCATCCTGATTTAGTGGAACAAAGCAACTGTCTGCTGTCAGTTTCCTTAAAAGTGATGAACCAGGGTCGTCTCCCCCCTCCTCTTTCTCTTGCTTTTGTCTTCCATTGGCTAACCTCTCCTCTCCTTGTTTCATTCATCTCAGACGTAATCAGTAGCTGGCAGAACTTGGGAGAGATGTAGGTTTAACACAAACTGTGCTACCAATTAAATATTTTTTTTGTTTGCATATTTTTAATAGTGTATAGTTTTAATTTAAGAAAAACATAATACATACATACTGTGCTTGCGAAAGAAAAAAAAAAACATGAATATTCTTTAGCACTGAGCTTGAAAAAAGTATTTTAGATGAAAATTTCTGCACACACAACAGATCCACATTTTAAGGCCCTGTCCTACTGACAGGTGTTTTCAATTACTCCGGCTAACCCCTGCTCACACTGCAGGTGGGAAGAGTTGTTGTGATTTACTCTGTGTGAGGTCACTAGACTCTATAAGAATAATAGGAGCGCAGCTTGTCCAACCCAAGCAGGTCCAGTGAAGCTAAGAGATGTCAGGAATATGTCAATTATACATCATATTTACTTTCATGTTTGTTACTCTGCCCCGGCATTTTCATCCCACCTCTCCCTCTATTCCGTATGATGCCCTGAATAAATAAACAGCAGCTCTAGTAAGCCTCTGAATTCATGAAGAGTCCATCGCAGTGCCAGATTGCTGACACCCCAAGTGCCAATTTATGAGCACGTACATACAGACACACACACACACACACACACACACACACACACACACACACACAGTTGTGCCAGTGGTGTTTGTTCAAATGGCAGTCACACACACACGAGGCATGTCATCTGTTTCGCTGCAACCGCACTGCCGAGCGAGGAAAATACAAAAATGGAGTGATAGAGGGAAATTGTTTTTGGTGAGGTATTTGTGTTTATTGCATGCAAAGAAAGGAAAAAGATTTGATTTACTTCTTTGCTGTCAGACTGGAGCATCCTTGAATACACAATACATCTGCTTTCACTTCACTTGCGAGTGACAGAGCTGTGTCTATGCGTTTTGACAATACGGCAAATTAGGAGCCAGAGTGCCTTTGAATAGAACACTGAGAATTTAATCAGTTTTATAAAACAATCACAGGAGGCATTGAAAAATGAGGCTCAGGAGCTGTGTGGAGGAGAAAACAGAAGTCTAACAAAGGCTTATGTTTTTATCTTTTGGATGTTTTATGTTAGTATGGTAACACACCCATATTTTCCGAACACAGTTATCTGACCAAAGTTATGACGATGGCTTAGTTCCCATGTAACTATTGTTTATGAACCCATTGCTAGTCTGCTGATTCTGGGGAAAATCATCAATATATTCAGAACAGTGGATAATGGCTATATGCTCTAAGCAATATGTGATTTCCTGTCATTGTTTGCTAATGTCAAATAATATTTACTTGAAAATTTTTAAAAGGAAACTTAGTTGCTGATTATTGTTTCCATCAATATAAATCCGTTCACAGTCTTAGGGTAAACTTCTTCCAGGTCCAGCTGTTTTCCAGAGTTATGACATCACAAAATGTTAAACTGTATCTTTATGCACCCAACAATTTTAAATTATTTTCCCCTGCCATCTTATGCATTCTATGTCTGTTTGTATTATTAGATGGTGCTAGCAGAAGGAAGACGTTATCCCCGTAGGTCTTCTGTGCTGTAATCTTCTCTTGTAGGAGCAAAGAAGGAGTGCTGTTACGCTGAGGATAGATGCATGCTTTTTTTCTGCAACGTTAATTTTTTGTGGATCATTTTTTTTATGTGTATGTGTAACTATTTCAGGAAAATACATTGCTGCTTTAAAAGTATTCCTTTGATCCTATCCTTTGAGCATCCAGAGTAAAATCCATCAGACATCTGTGCCTCTAGTATCATTGAAAGTGAGCACACTCAAACAGACTAGCAGTTAAATGGGTGTTAAGGTTAATTGGGGGCTGAACCGTACATTTAAAAAATAACAAGAATACTGCAACATTTTTATTTTTTTGAGCACTAATGTTGCTTTTGTAAATGATGTGTCAACAACAAAATCAAGGACGTCTGAGAGAAGTGATGCGCTGTGTTAATGGTTTGGTTGATTTGGGAGTTGCACTGCCTGGTTGAGCGCTCAGGAAGTGTAAGCCACGTATGTTTTCCAGTACCCTACTTTCAATTCTAAAGTAACAGCTATCTGAATAAGGTGCAGGCAGATAAAAGGCTTAGCTCTGTTTTCTATTCTTCTGCCCTTTCACATCAAAAGATTTGACATTCAGGCTGGTCGCAAGTTTAAAGAAAAACAAAATCAAAATCGGAGAGCCTTTCGATTCATTGTACCTTTTCTGCTTGTACTGTGTAATTCCTTTTTTCCCCCCTAAACAATAAAGAGACTATTACAATGCACTGAAGCAGGTAATTACTGCAAAACTAATTAGCTCACTAGTCAAGGAGCTAGAAATGCAAAAAACTGGGGAGGGTGAGCGAGTTTTCTGACACAAAAAGAAAAGGGGGAAAAAATGCAATTATATGGAAAACGTATGGAAACGTAGCGCGTAAACAACAGAGCTGGGCAGTTAAAGAAGGGATCCAGCAAGATGGAGATTAACTGGAATATTAGGACTCACAATGCGCACTATAATCACACATACACTGTCTCTCTTATTAAATCTGTTTTTATTCCCACCCTCTTGCTCTCACTCTGTGGACATTAGCTTCCTCAAACCATTGTTGCGCTCACTCCGAATGTGCCCTTTCTTAATTCGCCCTCTTTCTAACCGCTTTTTTTCTTCTCCAGTGCACCTCAACAGATCTTTCCTCGCTCTTATTAAGTTTTCTTGAGAGTCACAAGGACCCAATTACTATTTGGCCTTTTTGCAGAGGAGGACCATATTATACCATTGTACACATGCAGACACACAGTGAATAAATATGATGCATTTAGTTAGCTGCTGTCTCCCATTCACCTCGGCTCTCAAGCCAAATCATGGAAGTTTTAAACCAGTCTCATCTTGTTGCTATTATGTTGCTTCATTATTTTAACATATCCTCTTCAGCATGAATTTTTTTGCTTGCTTTGTCCTTATACAATCAAACCAGTGTATTCCCACCAGTCTGAAGAAGAAAAAGAAGCGCAGTCTAACAACTACACAACAATTACAACAATTAGACATTAACGCAATTGTATTTCTTTCTTGGACTATACTAAGTTTTAATTTAACAAAGTATATCCACAATGACTATGTCCTTGGATGGAGGACTGCCTTTTTCTTTGATAATACTGCAGACTTTATGGAGTTAATATATCCTTAAGATTCTGCAGCACTCACTGGCTGTCTTCTACAGGTACAACATCTCTTTCATTCTCTTCAAACGTTTCCAGCACATCTGCACAGTTTGGTTAATGATATTTTAGAAGTTATATACATTAATTCAGCTTAATTATATAGAATACAGTAGGTACACTGTAAAATAACAGTGTTTACTGTAGGCCAGTTTAGCTGCCTGGAAATGAGTTTTCCAGAGATGCTTGTTTGATAGACAGGTTCACTAAACCCTTGGTAATAAACACGATAAATGTTCAAGGTGGCATATCTTGGAGCACTTTCACCTCTGACCCTTAGTGTGCCTGTACTGAACACCACCAACAAGAATGGTAAAAGTTATCATCTGTAACAGGAGAGAAGAATTCTGCAAAGGATTGATTGGTTGTGAGCAGCTGGACTTAGTGATCTCCCTTGGCCTTATCCACAAACAAATCTGTGAGTGAATGAACATTTCATGAATAAATCTGTGATTCATCAGTATTTGTTGTACAAAGTTTGTTTGCATTCTGTGAGCAAAGTGCCTCAGATTATATACATGAGCGAATGACAAAGACCCGGCTCTCATTTTTCATTTAAATGCCACCTCATGAATGCCAGTACTGATAATACAGCCACTGCTCCCACTAACTGTAATCACAATAATAATAACAAAAGTGTAACCTTTAACCTTTTAATTTAAACATAATTGGATACTAAAGAGTTAAGATGACTAACAAGTATTCATCTTTTATTAAAAATGACTTGTTTCATTTCTGCATTGTGAATCTAATTGTTTGTGATAATCTCACAGATATTGTCGAATATGGATTTAATTTTTCCCCGTTGTAGCGAGTTTCTCATCTTGGGCTGAATGACCAGTTGCCCTTTCCCAACATTGTGGGATCTTTTTCTGATACTGTGGTGTTTTCAACGACAAAACAATTCATATTTTCTTCCATCATCCCTCCGGTTGTGATGGGGAAGAAAGCTGCACCTTTTCGGGCTTCTTCCTCAGACACGGTTGTTTCAATTTCTTTATTTGAACTTTTTCCTGTTTTCTTGCAGTGGGCATGTGTGCATGGTTCTATGCAGATTTAACGCAGATTGTGTGTAGGCATGGTGGTAAGACCAGTGTGCATGTTCCATAAACCTGTGTTTTGTGCGGGGCAAGATGATTTTGATGCAAATATTAGTGAATGAGACACATTTTTTCTTTTAAAAAATATTCTTTCTGCTCGTAAGTCCTCCACTTGTAATCTTCCAGATTGGTGGCTAGGTTCATGGAGACTCAGTTGCTCACAGGAAGTGATGTGGTTAACCCTGAGCTTCAGTCTACTGGCTTATTCTCCCTGTACTTCGGGATACTCTTGGGCTGCTCCAGCTTCCTCCAGGAGTCACTTCCAAATTGTCTGTTCACATGAACGTGAGCAGGAATCAGAGATTTGTCAAAAAATTGAGGGATTTTTTTCACATTTAAGGTCATCAGAGGAAATCAGCACAAAGATATTGTCACCTTATAGTTGGTGTGATAAATTTAGGGTTTTCTGGCATGCCTCTAAAAACTCAAAATTATTCTCTTTTCCTGTTTTCACTCTGGTTTTGAACTCTATGTATCTATTATATGTATCTATCTAAACTGACGCTAATTTCTTTACATGGCTACCGGGGACTATGTGCATTACAGAGCCTGCTTGCTGTAGACCATTCAGACTAAACCGAACAGGAAAGTCCTGAGAAGAGCTTGAATCACCCAAGAAGGAAAATGTGTGAAATACAGAAACTGACATGATGGAAGTGTAAATAAGCCAGAAGGCGAGATGTAGGCAAAAAGAAAAAGAATAGAGAGACAAATAGAGCAATGTCACTCTTCCCTCTTTCTTTCCCCAGACAGTGTCTCTGCTATGTCACTGTGTTTCTGATGTATGCCACCGTGTCACATTTACTTACGGCGGTCCTCCAGCATCCTCCTGCCAAATCCCTGCAGTCATGTCAGTTTTCTGAACCTGCCACTTTTGTGTCAACATCTATTCTGTAACACTTTAGCTGGGACATTAAGCTTCAGGCCTCGACCGGAGTGACAAATCTCCGCTGTGCCCACCGCGATCCCGCTTTCGGTCAGCTCCTACGTGTAGAGTCACGCGGTAGGTGGAGGTGAGGGCGCTGTTTGTCTTGTGAATACAGATGATTTCACATCTGACTGGTCTGTTGCCTGTGATGAATCTGAAGGTGCATCACAGAAAGGAGGATTTTTTTTTCTTTAAGCTGGCGTTTCACTTAGTGATTAGACAGATGTTGAGTCCAGTGGGAGTGGAGCGTGTCAGTGACAGCTGAAGAATTGGGAGGATGAGGAGTCGAGAGATAGATGGAGATAGACCCAGAGGGATGAAGGGATCATTCCATCTCCTTACCACTCTCCGGTTATTCATCTTTACATCCTTCACTTTACGCTTTCTTTTCTCATCCATCTCCATCAGCGCTCCTCTTCTTCATGTTGAATTTCTCTATCTCATCATTCTTATCAGTGTTTCCCTTCCCTTTATTCCCATTTCTGAATATTTCTGCTTTATTCTATATATTCTCCCTTTTCTAATCCATTTTCCAGTTTATGCCTTTAGTCTCCATTATTCCATTTCTACACACCCCCATCGTTCTACCGGGCATTGCATTTCCCCTCCACCAAGTTCACTTCATTCTCTCACTGCACCCACTAGTTCTCCTATTTCTAGGGAACGTTCAATTTAATGTGCAGTGCAATCCACCCGCTGTAATGTTATTATGCCAATCTGAGTGTGGCAAATGTGTGTCAGTGCAGCTCTTTATGCACACAGTTGTTGTGGTCTTTTACTGTCTTGTAATTCAGTTTCAATTTCTCCATGTAGCAAGCTGCAACTTGGCAGGAAAGGAGAACAAATTTTTTCCCCTTGACAAGTCAAAATTGCTTTGTATTATATCAGTCACATACAGGTTTAATAGAGACTTCAGTATCAGGGCCACATAGACCTACAATTTGCTTTTGACCGATCACCGTATAGTTATGTCACTGTTGTGCTAAAAACTATAGCAGGAGGTAAAAAGTCCCTCAAATCTGGATTCTAAGAACATCGATAGATCCTAGAGCTCCTAGAGTCAGAAGCTATAGAGCAGCTTCTGACTTATTTCTTCCCCTCTCTCACTCTCCTTCTTTCTCTTTTTCTCTCAGGTGAAGTTGGGCAGGTGCGCTGGCTCACTGCCCCGCCTACAGGTGGAGCTGCTCCTGCCTCCTGGGTCCGGACGCACACCTGTTCCTCATTTGCTTATCACGTCTCTGGTCTTAAAAGCTCTGCCAGATTATCGTTGCCCCTGCGGTGGTAATCAGACTAAACCAAACCACAATACACAACATGTTTTCTGACCTTCATTCTTTCGTTTCCTCTCCTAGTTCCCCTCCCTGGTTTGATACTTGTTTAGACCCAGAGCAGTCCTGCAAATCAAGGTTTAGAGAGTTGTTTCATTTACCAAGGAAAACTGATTATCTCTTGGTAAATGGACTGGTTCTTATATAGCGCTTTTCTACTCTTCTGAGCACTCAAAGCGCTTTACACAACTTGTGCATTCACCCATTCATACCCACTCATACCAGCACTTCTAAACTCAAGTGCAAACTAATGTACATTCACACACATTCATACTCCAATGGATGCATCGGAGAGCAATTTGGGGTTAGTATCTTGCCCAAGGATATTTGGCATGCAGAGGGGAAGCCAGGAATCGAACCACCAACCTTCCGATCAGTAGATGACCTGCTCTACCGCCTGAGCTACAGCCACCCCCTCTTGTTTCCATTTACCTGAAACTCACCCCCTCCTGCCTTCTCCACCTGTAATTCCAAGAAGGGATTCCAGATTTGATATTCAGATTTGCTAATAAAGTGCATAAATACTGGTCAACATCTCTGTAACTCCAACATGAACTAGTGCTGTCCTCTCTTGCACTCTTCCATTGCCCCTGAACTTACCTTACTTGTAACCTGTATCACTGGTTTTACAAGAAAAAAAATGATTATACTGTAAGTAATCTTTAGTGTGTAAGTAATTTTAAGAGGGGTAATTTTGAGGATTGCATAACTTCAGGTATTTTACAGGAAAGGAGACAAAAATTATTCTGTTAGTAATTTCATGTACTGTGTAAGTACTTGTAAGTACTGTCTAACTTCTGTGTATTTTAGAGGAAAGGAAAAAGCATTCTTAAGTGCCGCACAAGTAACTTTAAATACCGCGTACTTTCTATGTAATTCTGCAGAAAAACAAACAGCATTGCCTCATTTTAGATCATAAATAGACTGTACTTTTTGGGGCACAGGCCATATTACAGAGTGAAATGATCTTGCTTTGCAAAACTTGGCTTAACATGTAGTACTTAAATAAACTTACAGTATAATTCTCCCCCCAAAGTGACGTGAAGGGTTAAGTTTGTTTGTCTGTCTGTCTGTTTGTTAGCAGTCTAGCATTCAAAGTTTTCAAGATATCATTTTCAAATTTTGTGCGATGGTATATACGCATAAGAGCTCAGATTAAACAAATTTAATTTGGCTGAAAAAAGGTCACACCAAATGTTAGAACCAGTTAAATACTTGATATTACTCGCAATTTTTTATGGCTCATCTTCAAACTTCTATACTAATATACAAAACTAATATACTAAATACTAATATACATGGTCCTTGGGGACATGAATACCTAGGTTGACTAAGCATTTGGTATTGACCTTCATTGTTAGCATCCAAGGTCAAAGTTGGCCTTGAAAACATAAATTCAAGAAACCAATAAAAGGGCATGTAGAGCGCTGTATGACATGCTTTTTAATTTTTCAATACGATGTCCTATGACATCATAATGACGCCACCATATTAGTAATAAAAACATCATAAAACATCAAAGTTTTAGCATGGCCCTTTAGTATTTACTGTTTTTTAGTATTGCCCTGTTTATTTCTTTGTTTCCTGTAAAAAGCTCACTTTTTCGCCCCCTTAAACTAGTGTAGCTACCTTTAAGTATTTGTAGGTACATTTAATTACAGGGCAATTATGGCCTTAGAGGCCGTATTATAGTGTTGCCCAAGCCTATGAATTTGCATTGGTCTCTGAGGGTCTTGGCTCTTTCACTTTAGTCCACTTTATTTCCTTGTTACTTACAATGTTTAAAATGTAAACTATCCACAGTATCACCAGTCTCTTAAGTCTTCGTTCATCAGTTTCTCTTTTCTTTTATGCATTCCCCATCTCTCCTTTTTTCTTTCCATCACCTTTGTTCTGTCATCTCACTCAACTATGTATGTCTATATTCCCCATCCATCCAAAAACACCTGAGCCCTCTACTGTTCATTAATCATCAGTCTGTCTGCTGTTATTCTTCTGCTCATCACACCATCCCTCCATCCTTTACTTTTGCCCTTTTGTGTTTTTTTTCTCCTCTCCATTGTGCTGACAGCTTATCGTCAAACAACAGAGGACAGTGTAGTTGTACCTTTTGTCACTACACCTGTCTTCTCTGTCTGTCTCAGTATATATGTTGCCTCGCTCTTTCAGCCCTCTCAAGTGACAGCAGCTCTTCAGCTCGTCCTGTCAGCCATCGCAGATGTCACCCTTGGCTCACCTTTTACCTTGTCACTGCCTCTGCTCTGATTTCCCTCCCATCCGGCTTTTACTGCTGGGTGCCTTTTTTAGAACAATGATTACCGTCATAAAGTGACACTCACGCTCATTATTTTATTAGCAAGCATCCATCCCTCTTTTCACGGTCAACCACTCACCTTTTCTGTTCACATCATGCAGGGTGTCACCAGCGTGATGCCTAAAACACATGAAAACAAGAAAGAAAACTCTTGCAGGCACACACTGGCACCTTTTGCAGACATCTGTTCAGCTCCTTCCCGGCGCTGCGGGCTGTAAATCTAAAATCAAAAGTTTATGACACACTGGTTGTGGCAGAAGCAGAGGAGGTGACGATGAAGCCATTTTAAAAGGACCACAGCTGCTTCAGTACTATGTCAGAAAATGCTTGTATTTATGAGCTGCACAGTGACTAGGATTATTATACATTTGTTATTAGTGGCCAACATGGGCATTAGTTTGTCCATCATGTTATGGTTCTGGTAGTAAAGGGACTGTTGAAATATTAGAATGCAGGGTCATAAAATATGAACAACCAGGCAGATTGTAATCAAGCAAGTATAACCATCAGGCAAGTATAAAAAGAGCCAAGTGACTAAGTAGGTTCTTGGGTCTTCATTTTTGTGACTTGGGTCCAAGTCTGGACTCTACAGCTCTGGTTTTCTGTTACTTAACTGATTTACAGTTCAGTCTGAGCTGCTTAGACAAGGATGCGACTGCAGCTGTCTTCAGCTTTTGATTACAGACTGCTAAATCTGAGTGGACAGTACAGTGCTTTAGATTTTTCATCAGACGGTTGCTTATGTGAGACATTAGTGACCCAGTGCCATGCCCATGTATGAAACATAAGTGCGGATCATGAGGAATTCCAAGCTATCTTCCTAATACTTTATTCCCACCATTTCTTCAATGATCTGCACCTCGTGGTTAACACAGTGTACATGCTTAGATACTTTGACATTGTTTTTTTCATGTAAAGGGAAAAGGATCCATCACTGTTGTCTTCAGAGAACATGGATCTTCAGTGGGTTTTTTATTTCACAGAAAGGGCCAAAACTTGTGATTTAGCCACTTCAAATTTTGCATTCACCTCTCTGATAGATTTGTTTGTTTTTCACAGGATGACTTGGAGGATGGCTTGTTTAACTTGCAGTGAGAGCTCCTTTGCCTAAATGTTGTGGATTCAAAGCAACAGCTGCTTTATACAACAGCTACGGCAGGGAAAACAGTGGAGAATAGAGACTGCACCATGACCAAAATTATTGCTACTGTGTGCAATGAACTTGCCACTTTGTTGCTTTTGAGTCCAGTCAGATCCTCAGATTTCAAAGGGAAATTCAAAAATTCCTCCACAAGTAATGATGTAATTGCTTCTGACTCAGCAGCCTTACTTTTATACTGAAATATTCTAACCAGTTTTATTCTAACCAGTTGTGTTGCGAAGAGTTGCAAAGAGATATGTCACAGATGAGTTGTGCTCATCACCACAGAATAACTCAAACTGATTGCGCTCGCCAAGAAATCAGTTTTCCTTGGAGTAAGACACAATTACAGCCAACTCTAGCATAATTGGTGGAGACTAAAATTTTTTTAAAAAGGACTATTTTTGAAAGCTCTAGCCCACACCTAACTGTTTATTATCATAGTCTACCATAAATCAATCACTACTGCCTTGGACAATATATTAAATTCTTACATAAAGTAACTATCAAAGATTTTCCAATAATTCTGTGCTGAATCCCTTGACCGTCTGAGGAAAAAAAGCCAGCCTTGCATATATCAAAACAGCCAGAGAAAAATAACAAATGGTAAAAAAGAGTATAGCTGCACTATGTAGCTACCTGGGAATAAGCCACACTCCTGGATTTGAGAGCTTTATAGTGCAATATACTGTATGAGACCAAAATTAAGCAAAGGCATTCAAAATATCGCTTCTGAGCATCCCATCTGTCATGTGGCAGAGAAACACTGCTGCAGCTTCTCGCAAAGTTTTTATTCGCCATGTTTTTATATGGCAGGGAACATGGAGGAATTTTTAGGACTTTGTGGGTGGTGCATGGGATATTGATTATTCTGCAAGGTGTTGTTCAGGCCCACGTGGCATACTGTGCAGAATATTGATCATTTTATTTGCATGCCACTCCAGATGCTGGGGAAAGTTTATTTGATTTACAGGTGGTAGGAGGTTGGCAGAGTCACTTTCTCAGCAGTTTTGTCAGTACAGGGCACACATGGCAAACATGAGCAAAGCAAACAACCCCTACTCGTCCATATGGACTCAAACATTAGTGCTGTCACACAGTGCCATCTATTGTAAAGTGCACCAAAAAACAAAAAGTAAAATGCTGACGCACTTCTGTTTGTTTACACGACCTAAGACGCCTGAGAAAACTTCAGCTATAAAAAGTTAAAGAAGCACATTATTTCGTACTCAAAATGGCCTCTGTGAAACCTATGGGGGAGGGCACATCACTGCAGTCGGTGGCTTTCTGAGCGAGTTATTTCTGAGAATGGAAAACAATTCAGCAAAAACACTTTTTAAGTAATGATTGTTTTGGATCATATGATAGCCAGTGCCAGATTGCAGGTTCTGTAAATAAGATATTTCTGAAATTCACAAAACAAAAAAACACAGTATTGACTGTTATAAGATATAAATGTGCTTGCAGGATGTTGGTCTTCCAATGTAGGCGTCTTTCAGGTCAAAGAAATGTTCTCAACATTTTTTGCTTTTACACAAATAAACTGTTTTGACTTATTTTGGAATTCTGGGAGTTTCAGCAAGTGCACTGAATTATGGGGAGTAGGCTCTGGATTAAAATCAGTGGCCTTCAAAAGAGATTTTTCTTCCTTACATCTGTATTTGTATTTCTTTCATCTATGTAAAGTAAACTGTGAAAACTGTATATTTTCCTGCTGTCACAATGCAAAACAGGAAACAAAATAGTCTCTTTGTTTGATTGTACAGTCACATAAATTGTACTTTTCTTGGCAGTCAGCGTGACTTGAAACTAGTGTAAAAGCGTCTTCGCTGCCAGCACCACATATGTTTGAGAGACAAGAAGGTCTAAACGTCTTTCAACCCTGACCTAAATTGTGATCTTAATCAAGCAGTTTTCATGCATGCAGTTAACGAAGCAGCAAAGGAAAACAAAAATTAAATTTAAGCAAGTAAATTAGTTGTTTTTTGTCAGTTGCACAGTAATACTCAGGCTCTCCCATGACAACAGTTATTCTCAAACCACGCTGTTGTTCTGTTTCATTAGAATTTAAGGTCATGTCAATGTGACTCCTGCTTATGAGTAAATGGGTCTCAATCAAGATTGGCACAATGAAAGAAATTTTTTAAAAAAATGTTTTTGAATATTTGATTTTTTTCAGCCAGCATGTTTTCCTTGTATGCAAATCAATTGATGAATCTAACCTCACCGCACATCCTGTTAATGAGAAGCACCGAGTGCAGTGCTGTGATTTCAGAGCATTCATACTGTACCTGTGTTTGAGCTCAGCTGTCTTATTATCATCATCATCAGTTTCCAAAACATCATCAAGCTGTTTAAATAACACTGTGCTGTTTTTTTAATGTGATAAGAGATAAACATATTACAGCTTCTGCACTCATCAGATGTTACTGGAAATAGATTGATATTCCACCATCCACAATAACCCTGAGCTGTTTCATCTGCTGTCTGTCTTCTTATTATGCAAACTCATCAGATCACCGCGGGAGAGCCAGAGGACTGAATATGGCTGTAACTAAAACAGTGACCTCAAATATTGGTTCAATGCTATTTTTCTTCACGCTGCTATTTTGAACTTAATTTGTTCATTTTTTGGGGGGTAATATGGAATAAAGTCGACGCCATAGTCGCACTTCAACAGCAAGCTTCTAGACACCATGATAAAGTCTTCATTAACATGACAGTTAGACCCATCTCAGTGCTGTTGTCATCAACAGTATGCAGGTACTGCAGGACCAATTAATAAAACTAAGAGAGTCCTTTACACTTTAGTGCAGATGTGGATTTTTTTTTATTTTATTACAAAGTAGGCCATTGGTGTTGATGTCTAAGACTCTGAATGTCATTACCAGGGACCAGAATGTCACCCAAAAATGATTTTGCCTTCACCAATGAGAGACATGACGTTTTCTGTATCTGTTGCACAAAAACTACCCACTTCATCGAACTCAGCTCAGAGGCACGGCTCCAGATTACAAACTCTGTTTAAAAAATGATTGGGACGCTGTCTAAAATGTAAATTAAAACAGAAAACATATCAAATGTTTAGACTGAGACCATTTTAAGAATGAAATGAGCACGTTCTGACTGTGGCAACAAAAGGATGGAAATGTGAAGGAAGTGGTGCTAAAAGGAAACAGAAACAAGTGTTTGACAAAGTGCTGAGACAAGAATTTACACTCTTTGCTTTACTACAAGTCATCCTGTTTAAACAGGCTGATGGTAAAAACTTTTACAATCATGTTCATTATGTAAAATGACCCATTTAGAGTCGTGTAAATTATATAATTATTATAATTACTGAGTCACTGATGTATATCATTTTAATTACTTAAAATAATGTAATTTAATTACTATTAACAGAATTGTTATCAGGGACATATTTTCCTCCGAAGTAATCAGTAAAATTAAAATAATGACATTGAATAAAAAGTACATATATTTTCAAAACATAGTGGATTTGAAGTAGAATTTTTCATGCAAAAGTACAAATACATTAAAACTGTACTCAGTCAGGGCGGACACAGCATTTCAAGAATTTACCGTTTCAGCTCCTTTTAGGCTTTTAAAAACACTGAAAAATGTTCAATCAGGGATTTTTATTTATTTTTATTCTTTTTTTAGATTAATTAGTTAATATTATTTATTATTAAAATGTAATTGTTGTACAGCGATTTGTGACTTTTATGTATTTGATAATCTACATGAATAAACATAGGTTAGGTTAACTATCACCATTGCTCCAATTCCTGCTCATGTGAGCATCACATGCCTTCAATCATTTCATTTTAAAGATCCTTTAAAGGGCCTTTTCTGCTCATTTCAATCTCTATTATCTTCTCCCAGGACTCCAATGGAGTCTTTTTGAGTCACACTGTATATCTTGTGTACTGCCCCTTCTTGAAACCCCCCAACCTGAGTCTTAATAATCATTTATCTTTGTGTAATAAGCTTAAGCTGATTTCTTTTACGGCCTCCCTCTACACGAGTCAAGAGGGTGTAGAATTCTACATTCAGCTTGAGATGACAACAATGTCGTTTTCAGCTGGAAAAAAAAATGGACTTAATACAAAAACACAACTCAAACCTTTAGTTCATACTTGTTACTGAAATGTAGTGGAGAAAATAGCACTAAAGAGTGCTGACGTGGTATCTATTGATCAAAAAGAAAATGGACACACACCAAATGAAGTCACCATTTGAATTGTTTTGAGCAGTTCTCTGCTTCTCTCTTTAAAGTGACAGTGAAATAAAGTTGCACATTTTCTGTCTTCTTCTTAGCTATTTCATAGCTATAGATGTTTATGAAAAGCATGTTGTCATAATCTTTGTAATGTTCTTGGCTTCTACGTGACTTTTATATGCTTATTTTGGCTTGTGCCCTCTTTGTGTTTTGTATCTGCATGAGTATTTTCTTACTTGAGTTTTATTTTTAAAACTCAAACTGTGTGTAATCTCCCTGTGTTCTTCAGTGTGTATTTAAGTCGTGTGAACTCGTGTGCTGAATGCTGGTCCGTCTGTGTATCAGCTGTGTGTTCTCCCTGCTGTCAACCTTCATGTGCCTCCGCCCACCTTCCTTCATGTTCAGGTTTGCTGTTTAGTTTCCCCCAGTATAGATAATCTTCAGTTCCGTTTTGCCATTTTTACCTTGTGTTTTATTTTGCAATAAACCTCCTTCGCATCTCAGCGAGTGCCTGCTCTTGGGTCCTCATTTATTTCCTCCACACGGCTCACCCCGTTAGCCGTGACAGTTTGTGCTTTTATTTTATTGGCTTTTCTGACTGTCTGTACAACCTTAAGTCAAATTAAAGTTCCCATTTTTTTTTTTTTTTTTTTTTTCTTAACAC
>VUQG01044730.1:15737-39466 GCA_015106755.1 Etia nguti | reverse complement strand
GAGGGGGGGGGGTGTCAACCCAGGTCAGCAAACATTTTTACATAACATGCAAGTTTTATGTTCTGATGAGTACAGAAGTGAATTATGATAATGCTTTAAAATGACTCTCAATTAACTGCTTGACGCATTTCAAGACGAGTGCTGAGTGATGAGACCTGCTTCCAAAGGAACTCGTAAAAACCATATTACACCAAAGTGACATATACTGAAGAGTCCTTGAAGTTGGCTGCCTTGAACACCATCCAACCACTGCATTGTGCATTTTTTTTTTATGCCGGCATAGTTTCCAGTGCTTGCACACCTTAATATTCTCCTTGAAACAGCAAGTTTCTCCTTCATTACTTTGTGCATATTAAGGTTTTGGACACAGTAGCATGCTAAACAGTGCTCTTTTCTCGCACAGTTTCTCGCTCTTTGGTTGCTTTATTTACAAACCACATCACACATCAAACATGTTACTGATACGATACATATTTGACTGCAAACTTAACTTTATTTCTGCTTAAATAAATGTGTTTTTCACAAAAGCCATGTGGTACTTTGATCTAATGAGTGAAAAATAAGAAATGACCATCACACTACTCACCAGCTAACAGATGCATAAACTGCACTGCAGGAAATATTTGATAAACTGCGTAATATCTGCGTAATGAGCTCCACTCTGAGCTAAAAGAGCCGAAACATAAGGTGGCCACCGATTTCAATTATCCACCTCCTCCAAAGCGTAACACTTAACTCAGCACATGGATTTATTGGTTCACTAAAAATAGTTAAAGAGTTTGAGAGCTGGTCAAAAATGAGCTCTAAGAAGTTCAGATGGACCGTGTTAGTGGACCGTGGGGGTGTGCTTGATAGCGACAGGCCTAAACATTGCTGGTAAATATGAGCAAGAGCAGCTTGAAGCACAATCAAGACGAACAGTGGAATGAAGCGGCACAGTCACTGACTGATGGCTTGAGAAACAAAGACAGGGTTGAACTGAGTCACAGACACTCAGGTGTTTTACCTCAGCCAAGAGAGTGAGGGCGTGCACGCTGTACACTGATGGAGTGAAGCTGGAGGCCTCCATCACTGTGAGCATTAAATCTACAAAATACACATACCAAACATTAGCAGCAGCTACACAACAGATAATAACACATCCATGCTGAAGCACCCAAAAACGATTCATATTTCACATGTTTTCAAACATGTTAGCTCCTGTGAACACAAATTTATGGGTACTTTGTTCGGCCTGAGTTACATCAAGAATTAGTGTCAGGCATTCAGATTAAACCTGAACAATGTTAGCTACATTTATTACTCTGCTATCTGATTTCACAGAATTACCGAAATCATCTAAAAAAATAAAATAAAAAATCAAGGTGAGAAAAGGAAAACCAAGAAACACATTAAACCATCCATGGCAGAAGCAGAGAATGTAGTTGGTGTTGAGGCCAGGTATGTTTAGTATGACTACCAAGCAACATAGCTAACAGCCTTTTCACATATAATTGTAAGTTTTCAGGCAGCGCACCTTCTACATCAGCTTCCAGGTTGGTTCCATCCACAACGATCTGAGGAGAAGGTTTCACTTCCAGGTTCCTCCTCAGCCACGTGGTTTGCTCCAACGAGGAGCCTGCAATCGTCCCGATGGCCTCCACCACTTTATGGGTCACGTCCTGAACATACAAATGATTTTGATTCCCTCAGTATTCTTGTTGTGCTTAATTTGATTGTATTCAACACGTTATAATCCGGCATGTCTGTAGAGCATGCACTTGTCACATTATTATCTACAATCAAAACAACAGATCTGGCTGCAGTACCTACCTGCAGCTCTCTCTGGTCCTTCTTGCTCTCCAGATTAGGGTTCTTCAAAATGAACTCATTCAGAACTCTGGAGAAGAAGAAAAAAGGAGCAAAGGTATTAAGTAAGTTAAAGGATACACTGTGGAAGTGGAAGAAAGCATAGTCTCTCTAGGCTGATTAATTCACATCCACAAATTGAGAAAATTAAAAATTGTATTTTGGCAAATCCTGACAGAGACCTTTATTTACCCCAGTTTCAAAAGAAAAGAGACTTTTTGTTGAAGCAGGATTCTATCAGAGTAATCTGTAACTTGTTTGCTTAGTATAACTGATTCTACTTGCCCTGTTAAATTTATAGCATTAAGACTTTCTTTAACCATTTCAAAATAAAAAGCCTTCCAGAGGCAAACTGGACAGAAACACAGACAACATCTTCATACAAAGGATGAAAAAGCAAAGTGAATCCCACCACTGTGTCAGTTTATGTTTACTGGAATACTGTAACACTCATTATGCCCTGTACAAGAGAGAAACATACCCCAATATGAGAAACTGTCCTGGAGCGGGCAGGCCCAGCTGTACAGAGTCCTTCAGCAGTGCCAACAGAGATGGCCAGCTATCAACCAAACTGGAAACAGGAATCCTAGCACAGAAAGAGGCAACATCATAAATTCAGAGTGGTTAGTTGTTGTAACTATACACACACAAGGAAAGAGTGTATTCTGTGTATATCTGTATTCAACAGATACGGTGTCTAATTATATATTTATGTGAGCAGACTTTGTACTCACCTCTGGACATAAGAATAGAAGAACTGCAGCATGCAGACCTCTAGAGAGAGGTGCTTCTGGAAAGCAGAAAAAAACAGTTATTGTAATGACTGAACTCTAACTGAAAGAGTTCAAGGTATTCTATGAGAAGAGGGATCAAAATTAAAAGACAAACACTGAAACACCAACCTTGTCCTTAGCAATAGCAGGCGGCTGTTTCAGGACCTCTTTGACTGTTTGCATAACAGTCTCAGTGCGCATGGCGCTGACAGAGCGAACCAGTTCAACCAGCAGCAGCTGCTCTTCGCTGGCTACAGGAATCACCTGAAAGGACGTCACTCAGACTCAATGGAAGAAATACAATGATTTCAAGAGTGTAATCAAATTGAGGCATACTGGAGCCTGGTTAAGCACCCCTATTGAGAGAAAGAGAACAAATGTGCTGCTCCCATCCTTTAATTTGAAAATATATAGCTTCAGCATGCTTATAGAAACAACCACACTTTGTTCCCTTCTACAGCAAACAGAAAACATATTTTGTGTTACTTAAATAGTTTCAAATGGAGGCACTGAGATGATCGTCCACATTTTAATTGTTTATACCTTATTTCTGACTGGAGTCTTGACCTGTTTCCTCTCATTCCAAACGTAGGCTATAGCTGCCATGAAATGAGCACCATGATTCATGGAGATTGGACCCAGCAGCTCCAGGATCTGCTGACGGAGGTTCTGCAGAAACAATGCACAAACATTAACCATACTTCTACCATCAACATCCTATAATTTCAGTGTATCATGCAGAGCTCTGATTTTTTCCATGATACAGCTGCAAACAGTTTACTTTCCTAAAAGTTCTTGGCTCACATGTCATTTTCAAATAAGTATCACACGCAACTTTCCACAGCGAGCATATAAGTGACTCAATAAACTGTTAAAGAACATTTAAACTGGGCCTTGCACTTCGCATATGTAAAGTTGGTTACAAAAGTAACCAAGTTATTTAGTCTTAATTATTCCTCCGTCAGGGACACGAGGCCTGTAATAATTACAAGTTATTTCAATTGCAGGATACGATTCACCACAATATCTCTGCGAAATTACATTTCCATCCCACCTCAGTAAAACATGAAATGTTATCTGCAAGGGGCAAATACGTATCTATAACTGCAGAAAGAAAATCCTTAAGCAACAATAATGAGATTCAGTTTTAGTATTGCTTTATGAGTTATAGAGCCAAGAAGCAACTGTTCAGGTTAGCCACCTACATAAGGTTAACAGGCTATCTGGCTTTATTTGGGCCCAACTTGCAGATTTTACTGCGTCTTTGCTCATGCCTACAAATTACTGTTTTAATTTAAACCAACTATTAAGAGCAGCATCACTTCACTAGGTTAGATCACCACATTAACTTACAGTGCTTGCTCCAGACCTGTCGACAGACCAGATACTAAATAATCAGATCACTGTAACAGCTCTACTTCCTTCACGCATGAGTTGAACGGGTAAACCAAGAATTAACAGAGCCAGCTCTTGAGTAGTCAGACAACTAAGGAGAACGAGACCAAGATAAAACTCCATTATTCAAGTTTCTGGTCGATACTTGGTCTCTGTGTCTGTACTGATGCCAAAGGCATTTCAGATTATCTGTGAAAGAAAAAGTACTTCTGAAGGTTATCTGAAATAAAATCCATTAATAAAAATCTTCTAAAAGTCTTAATACTAGAGGCTCCTTTCACCCAATTCAGTCAATTTGAGCAGTCTAACTATGAGACCAGACTGACTAGACAACCATGAATACATATCAACTTATATACCTTAGTGGAGCCAAGGTTGATGTTAGATGTGGAAGCAGCAGAGGCAGCAGCTGGCTTGTCAGAGTTATCAGCTTGGTGGAGGACACTCCAAAGGAGGGTGACAGAAGACATGATGGTGTGGAGGATGGACAGGATGCCTGATCGAGCCTCAGCCAGGTGCTTCTGATCAACGCTCACTTGTAACTAAACAGCAGAATATACAGAAAGAGACTGAATGCTGCTATACTGCAAAGCTTTAGACAATGACACAGAAAATGTGTAAAATCTCATAATGATTATCCTTACTAATGTATCAAATAAGGAAACCATTATTCTAAAATACAAGGGAGGAATTGCTTTGTGTAAATGAGTCTATGTAAAGGCCTATAAATGTTCACTGAGGTATCAGAATGCAGTCTGCTGCAATCATGTGGTGCATGATGCCCTCACCTGGTGGTACTGGGAGGTGGGATCCAGTAGACAGTAATGGATGATGGCTGTCACGCCCTCTAGCAAAGTCAGAATCAGGTCAGGAGGAATGCAGAGAGCAATCCACTGTGGTCTAAAAAGCACGGAGAATAAGCAGTTTAAACATGAAATATTTCAAATGAACACAAAAAGCATAACACTTTACACAATTCTGGAGACATTTTAGAGAAAATGACTTGCAAGTGAGTCACTACATAAGATGGTCAAGGCTGCCCTCTGGTGACCAACCCATGCCATGCCATTTTACTGCACTGTGCCGCTGATCTGTTACATAGTTAAAGAGATCCATCTAGACATTAATACCTGGTGTCAGTGATCCCAGTCTCATAGCGGTACTGCTGGAGAAGATTATCCAGGTTCCTGCACAACTGCAGAGTGACCGAGGCCACAACCCTCCTTAGGACTCTCCCCATGTAGGGTAGGGTGGCTGTGATGAGTCCGATCCACTGTGGGTGCATCTTGCATGCGTGGTGCTGATGCAAGGCCCTGATGACCGAACAAAGGAACATACCCTGTGCTGTGATAGGCTGTCCGTGGAGGTACTGCAGTGATGTCATTGGCTGCTGAGGGTTGACGTGCTCCACTTCCCCACCCAGTATCTCAAACCCTGCTCCAGCACTGCCTCCAGTCCCTCCACCTCCTGCCCCTCCTCCTACAGGTTCTGCTCCTTCATCAGCTGGCAGAAGGACCCTGTGCTCAAGCACAACAAGACTCTGCAGCAGTCTGAGCAGCTGGGCCTGGACTGCACTACAGCTGTCTATCTGGTCTTCTGACAGGTTGATAATGCTGTCCTCAGATAGACCTTCTTCCACTGTGGCCATATTGACCCCTGCCACCCTCTGCTCGTGCCATTTCTGAGCACTGAATATGGAAGAGAGAAGGCAGTGTAGAACCACCTTCTGAACTTTGCACTTAGAAAGGACATCGCTTATAAAACTAGCAAAGCCCTTCGCTGAGCCACCTGTGACTTTGGCTAGCTCGCTGAAAAGGAGAGTTAAGACCTCCACACTGGTTAACTGCATGGCCCGGTTCCCTGCCAAGTCCTGAGGGCCTGCAGGCACATGAGCAGAGTAATAACTTCTTAGGAAGTAGAGACAGAGTGAGATGATGATCTCCAGGTACATGGCACTGCGGAACGAATGGGAGTGGGAGTCCTGGGAAATGGGGCAGTAAAAGTCTTTGCCCATGACCGAAACCCGGTGACGGGCTAGGAGGTTTTGAAGCAAAGACAGCTGTGGGGTGTAGGTGTTGTTGATGCTGGTGGTGGAGATGGCGCTTACAAACCCTGAGGGAGCAGCTCTAAGCATGGCTGCAATGGCTGACAGGGCGTGGAGTGCCCGGGAGGAGTCGTAAAGCTGGAGGTAGAGGAGGACGTGCTGGTAGAGGGGGTGGATGTTAAAACGAGGTGGGGCAGAGGATGATCTGCGTCCTGTAACGCTGACACCCCCAACAGTAATTCCAGAGCCCCCGCTGGGCGAGCCTGTGTCACTCTCTATCTCCGATACCTCACCTTCCCCGCAGCTGTACCAGTTCTCCAGATCTAAACTATCACCAAAGAAAATACTGGGCGGGCGCAGTTTGTCTGCTTGATTTGCCTTCCTCTGCCTCTCCTCCTCCTTCCTCTTAGTCTTCTTGATCTTTGGCTTTGCCCCTGGAGACTTGTCTGCCAGCTTCTCCATAATTTTCCCTTTAAGGCTAAGCTGGATGCTGCTATGGCTACGTTTGCGGGCCTGAGGGTCGTCCACCTGAAGGGTGTGGTCCGGGGTGGCTGGGTTGGAGCTGTCTGGCAACGTGACAATGGAAGGAGAGGAACTATGGCGGGTAATGCCCTCTTTGTGCTGTCCGTCTGCTGACGTATCAGCTTGTGTGATGGTGAGAAATTCCAATGTGCCTTCAGCCAACATCTCCGGCACAGTCTGGTGGTTGGAACAATGAGGAAGCCCAGAGTCCAGGCGGGTACCAGTGGATGTATCTGAGGAGGTGCTGTCAGTGTCGGTTTGGGGCCAGTTTTCAGGTGGAGATGATACTTCAAGAGAGCCCTCATCAATTAGCTGCAGAACTCTGTCAATGAGTTCACCTATAACACAAGACACAACTTCCTCTATAGAATCCTCATCTGAGGATCCAGGTTGTGGGTCTGAGCCATTTAACATGCTTTTGACTCCCTCTGGTTCCTCAAAGCTGCCATTTTCCGCTGTAGAAGAATGAGAACCAGTGGAGTCTGAACTCTGAGGCTCCCCCTGTTGGTGAGCAGGCTGATATTCACCGGCTAGATGCAAGTTCTCACTGCTCAGACTCATTATGGACAGGCTGTCACTCAAGGGGTTTACAGTCAGGCAGAATGGCTCCATGTCACCCACTGTCAAGCCTCGGAGATCCTCTTGTCCAACCCTCTCACTCTGGATCTGATTGAAGTCTAAGGAAAAGTAAGAAAGAGATAAAAGGAATATTTACATAAAGAACCAAAGTGAAGCCACATTTCAAAAAGACAGTTAAAGGTTAGTGCTCACTGTCTGAGAAGCCAGAGTCTCTGTTGTAAATGGGTTCTGATGGCTCCCGTTCAGGCGGTTCAGGGAAGACTTGGGCCAAGTGGCGCTGCGCCTGCACCCTCTGAATGGAGACTCGGTGGGTCTTGGGATGGAGCAAGAGGAGGAGGAGTGGTTCAAGGACCCGGGCAATGTCATGTCTTTGCAGGACCTGATTCAGCCAAGCCCGACCAACTGCACTGGTACATGGATCCCAGTAGCTCAGGCAGTCCAGCATTATGAAGAGAGATCTGAGGGATAAAATGAAAAAGGAACTTCAGAAAAAGGGGTCATCAAATCTACTGCTGGTGGATACTTTTATCAGCACAATTTCCATATGATCAGCAGTTTCACATGTACCTGTCAAATGTGCGACTAAATGGAGAAGACTTGGTGATGTTCAAATCTCGCGTTAAATGCCACAGCACAGAGAATTTAACGTGGGCCTCCAGATGAATTTGCTGAAAGAGAAACGTGCTTCAGCATGGATTTCTTTTGTCTGATTTTTGCCTGGTAATATGTGCACTATGCTGACCTTGTCCCTGTGCATGAGTTGCTGGCTGATGACATCCTCGCAGATGCTGGAGGAAGGAACGAGGTTGTGGAGCTGGTAGAAAAGTTCCACGCTGCGCTGATGGTGCTGAGGTGTTCCCTCACTCAGCTGGTCCCACAAAATCAGAGCCACTGACTGAGCAAAACATTAAATGGGGTTAGAAAAGTAAAGAAAAATAAGCCTAATAGTTGCACTGCAATCTGAAACCAGATCTCTACCTTGAAGAAGTCTGTCTTGTCAGCAATGTGCTTTAGGATTCCCTGAGTGAGCGGCGGCCTGATGACTACAGCCACTCGACCCTGGCTTGGACTCACGGGCTGGGTGGACTCGGAGCTGGCGCCAGATGCCACACTTTCAGCAGTAACCATGGCAACAGACTGGGTAAGCCCCACTAGGTCCATGAGGAGGGATATGGCTACACATTGCAGGCTGAAGTCACTGGCCAGGCAACAGGCATCCATCAGCGTCTGGAGCCACAGCGGGAGCCGGACCTGCTCAGTCTCTGCGTGGATGCAGGAAAGACAGAAACATGTTAAAGACTTAACTAGCATGAACTCATGTCAACAAACTTTTCTTGTTCTTATTTACAATGATGTACAACTGTATGCACCCATTAGTGCATTTATTAACATAGACTGCACCTACCAAGCAGTTCTTCCTGTGTGGGTGAAGACTTGAGATTTCCCTCTGCGATGTAGACGGGGAAACTGGAGCATTCAAGGAAGAGCTGGCAGGCAGCCGTGAAGGCAGCAATGCACTCTTTCTGGACCACCCCAGAGCCCGAGCAAACTTCTGCACGATCACCATTCTGGGAGCTCTCTGAAACCAAGAACCCTGAGTGTGTCACTTCGCCTCTGTGACCCTCGACTTTGTTCACCTGCCCTGGGATAATGTATAAGGTGATGAGGCGGGAGAGAAACTGCTGGAAGTGCTCCAGGCAGCACTGCATGACTGGTTTGTCCAGAGGTTTAGTATGACACGGGCCTGAGGAGCGACGGCCTGTTCTGACTGTGGAGTGCGGATGAGGGGTTTGCTCTGCCTCTTCAGGGACGTCTCCTTGGTATTGGACAAACTCTGTGAAGCCACTCTCAGAGGAGCGACAGCTGGGAGTGTTTTCCACATCCTCAAAGACATCCTCAGTGCCAGGGCCCTCCAGAGTGGAAGGGAGAGTCTATCAAGAAAAATGACAAAGGAAGAAAGATTGGCAAAAATGCAGACATTATCCATCTGTAAGTGGATTACTTTCTGAAAAACTCTCAGAAATGTATTGATGATCTTTGATTTTTTTCTATACAAAAAAAAAGGTGTTAAGCTGAATGAAGGGTGTAGAGATGTTTTGAAGCATCATCATGGACACTGTCACAGGAGACCCTTTGATCTATAATAGCATAAAAAGCAGATGTAACCTCAACACTAATCAAGAGAAATTAAGTCTAAAATAGGACATCATAAATTTGTCTAATAGCACTTCTTTTTTTTTCTTTTTTTTATATGGCAACAATTTTGGAAGTTGCAGTTTTTGCTGCAAGTTACACAATTTGTTTCTCATTTGCAACTTACTGAAATAACTTGGTTTATTAGTGATATAACATTGCTCAAGTAACTCAATCTCCACCTATAATATAATCTAAAGACACTTCCAGGAAGTGCAGTGTATCGTTCATATAGTGAAACTGGAGCAGAAAATTACAGACTTTGTCCATAAGAAATATGCACTCTGTTCAGTAAATAATCACTGTGTGCTTAGCTATTAGTTAAAATAGTGGCAGCCTTGCAGCAGACACATAACGTTTATGACTACACTGGTCTTTATATAGTAAGGCTGCGTACACAGCTGCTGGGCCTGACCTGAGGGAGCATCCTGCTGCAGACAGACTGACAGACTTAAGTTCTTACATTTCTTTATTCCAGTCAACCTTTGGGGGCCTCAAGGCTTCCTGGGATATATTTTTTTAGTTAGGTAGCGTGTACATTATGGAGCCTGGACTCAGATGGCATGTTTGGTGGAACGTTCTCTATATGCCCCTCAGAGTGGGTGTAGGGGTGGGGGTGTTACAGTATTCAGTGGATATATGCAGAATGTTTCCACTCTGATGGATATGGCAAACCCCAGAGGCATTGCAAGCTAGTTTACTCCTCTACTTCCTCAGAGGAAAAAGCGAGCCGGGCTCAGCTGTTGGGTAACCATCTTCTGCCTTTCTACTTGTCCTCTTTCAAGCCCCTCATGGGTCCTTCTCTCTCCCTCTCTCTCTCAAACAGTCATGGCCCTCTCCAGCTCTGTGGACTGGACTGACTGAACTCTAAATCATGGCTCAGTAAGCTTACAAACACTTAAAACAACCAGGTTGTTGGACAGGGACCAGAAGGACCTCAACAGCCGAATTCAGCATTTGTTCCGAATAGTCTTCAAATGACTTGTGTCAAGGGAGCGTGGGATGGCAGGGCCACCCAGCCAAAGACAGCACAGGGCAGAAGGCTGGCAGGAGGCACCAAGAGGCCCTGTTCATGGACCAGGACACACCATCAGAGCCTAAGCTGATGAGTTTTTGGCCAATAACTTGTAGGGGAAGCCAGTCCAATTAAGGTTTGATCTTTGTATGACAGCAACAGGGTCTATGTTTTTTAAAAGGATCAGAGACTGAACAAAATTATCAACAAAGTCAGAGCTTGGCAGAACACTGACTTCTCGTTTAGTGCTTTATTTTTAACTTTGAATCTCTATACTGTCATTAACCCCGACACTTTCCAATTATTATCTTTTTTCCTTGATCAGGAAATCCAACTCCCTTTTACACCCCTGAAACATTTTGAGACATTTTAATCACCTGTTTGTCCTCAGTGTCTCTGTTTTTGTCCCTCGCTGAGTTTGATGGCTTGCCGATAGAGCTGGAGAGGCCCTGAGCCTGAGGGCCAGACGGCAGGGCCAGAGGGGAGACCAGCGGAGGTTGCACCTTGCTGAGAATCTTGGAGCACAAACGGAGGCAGTGGGTGAGCTCGCTGAGGCCCAGGGCCTGCAGGTGACAGGTCAGGGCTGCTACCATCCGCAACAGCAGCTGAGGGAGATGCTCTGTCTGGATTTCTATGTACGTCTCCTAAAAAAATGCAAGGGAAAAAAACACAACTGAGTTGTGGAAGTATAATTACTGTGCATTTGAACCTTAGAGGGGAACGTGATATAAAGTTATTACGCCTGTTAGCTATGCTGACGCTGGGCTTTAACTCTACAAAATTGCTACAGTTTGCTTGATTAAATATTGTTAAATACAAATTCATATATACAACTGAGTGTCACAGGGCAAGTCAGTGGAATTTTTGTGTACTTTCTTTTTAACTTACATGAGGTGCGACCAAAAAAAGTTACAGGAACTGGCCCACAAATATCAAAAAACGTACCTGATTTAATTTGTCTGACCTCATTCATCTTCTTGTGCAGCTCTGGACCACTTCCACTGCTGCTGCTATTTTTATTGGCTCTATGGAAATCCCATAATGACCACCGTGTACATCAAACATCAGACTAAGCCGAGCAGTATTGAGGAATCAGGAGCAGGATTGTTATGATTGTTGTTAACCAGAGTTTGACTACCGACCTGAGACATCTGAAAAGGGACATTCAGTGGAGCCACCCACCGCATCGTAATGTTTGTTTACCACTGCAACACAATCTTCGCTCACAGCTGGCACTACATGCCACATTATGGCAAGAAATCACTGTTTTGACACACTGGAGGAGATCCAGTGCATCACAGATGCACAAGTGCAAAGGGAGAGAACAGGACTTCCTCTGAGGGATCTAAAAATAGCAGCAGGACTGAAAACAGTCTTGAGGTGCAGGGAAAAAACTGATTTTAGACCAGAAAATCTGAATGTTCCTGTGTGTTTTTGATCACACCTTGAATCAATAAATTAAATGTTCTATTGTTTCCGAGAATGACAATGTGCTAATTCTAAAGAAGTGGAAAATGCTATTTGCTTCTGTATATCAGTATATTTAAAAATTTCTTGGGTTTTTCAGGGGGAGGGGGCTGAATGTGTGTGTTTCTTATTTAAAGTCTAATTAAGAAAACGAATCTATCAATTCTGATTTTTTTTTTTTTTACACATCAGAACAGAACAGAATTAGGTAAATACAGAAGCAGTGTGAAAACCGAAGTATATTCTATTTTCTAACAGCTTGTAAGCTAATCCCCTTTAGAAGAAAAAACATGAAGAAATAACTTTCTGTCTCATCTGTCTATCAAAATGTGGACAATTTTGGCCCACTCTTATTCATAATGTTGCCCTAGGTTGCTAAGGTTTGGAGCCATCTATTTATGTACAGTTCTCTGAAAGTCACACCAAGGCATTTCAATCAGGTTGAGGTCTAGACTTTGAGTGGGCCATTGCAACACCTTGATTCTTTTCTTTTCTTTTTCAGCCAGCCTGTTGTATTTTTTGGGGGATCATTATTCTATCACATGACCCAGTTTCAGTCAGGCTTTAGCTATCAGACAGATGGCCTTTATACTTTATTTTTATTTTAAATCTTTTGCATTTTTCTGTGTAATTTTGAGTATGAACTACTTTTGGACATATGGGAAATACCCCACCCCCACCCTTTTAATCTGTAGTGGTTTAGTCCAGAGCCTGTTTGGGCTTTGGCTTAACCTCGTTAAATGCTAATTGGTCAGCTTGTTTATTTGTGAATGTGTGGTTGGTCCACTTGGAATTCTTCTGTTTCCTGTTTTTTATTTAAACACAAACTGTTTGATATTTTGTTATGACTCTGATGAAGGTCGCAAGCTGAAACGCGTTGGTCAACCAATAAAGTTGTTCCCTAATAATTTAAGTTTCGCTGGAACTTAAATTATTAAATTAAATTATTCACGTTATCAGATATTTGTCTTCTCCACGCACCTTGGAAGTAGGTGCAGTTGTGCTAGAAAAAAATTGTTGGATACTCACATTTGACTCAAGGATACTTTGTTATACAGAGGAATTCATGGTTGACTGAATGACTGTAATGTGCCTTGGTCCTGTGGCTGCAAAGCCAAATCATCACCCCTCCACCATCGTGCTTGGTTTGAGGTGTTTTTGCTGATCTGCTGTATTTGTTTTTTACCAGACGTGCTGGTAAATGTTTGTTCTCGTCTTTTCAAAGGACATTCTTCCAGAAGTCTTAGGGTTTGTTCAGATGTAACTTTGCAAACCTAAGCCATGCTTTAACATTTAACATGCTAACTGAAGCCTCCAGAGTCTGACATGTAGCTCTTGTGGGTTTTTTTGCAGTTTCTCTGAGCACTGCACGGTCTGACCTAGACCCCTGTTTTTGCCATCACAGTTCTTTTGGAAACAGTTCAGTTCATTTTTATTTCAAACATATAGCAACAGTAAAGAGGTACTTTGTTTTCTCACACATTGTTTCTGTATTTTGGCTTAGATTTTACTCATCTAAGATTACATTTACCCAGTTTTAAGAGCTGCTAAGGACCATATTATTTTATTAAGTTCCTTTTCTTTACCTTTATTTTAAATCATTTTTCATTTGACAATAGTTTAAATGGAAGAAAATTATAGTTTTGTCATTAAATGTATTAAACTATGTAAGTTGGAAAAGTATTTTTACTCAACACACAGATTTTACAAAACAAAAAGGGCTAACAAAACATATTATAGCACAAGCATTAACTCAAAGAGTAAAATAAAAGGGTCATATTTCTTAATAAATATGTGAGCACTGCAGTAGCATATAACTGCATGCATACTTAAGAAAAAAAAAGCACATACACACTGGGCAGTGATTTCATTTTCACAAGATCCACACCAAACAGCCAGGTTAAGCTTGCAACACATGTGATGATATGTCATAATCCATTGGGATCATGTTCATTTCATTTGGGATTAAAATGACATTAAGTGACAAGAAGTCAGTCGATTTGAAATGATCAGTCAAAGCAGGGAGGCAACAAAGATGGCCTGAGGGATGTTGGCAGGACGTTGCAGAAACGTTATCGTAGCCTCAGTGAAGCAGGGTGAGGTGAAAAAGCAGGAAAGAGCAGTACTTTACCTGGCAGATTACCCTCATGCTTCTAGTAGGCTTCAAGGAGAAAGAGCAGATAGTTTGAACAGACAGGAGCGAGCACAGCACAGGCCAGACAGCACTCTTACAACATTCTCTCTTTACACGCACGCATGCACGCACACACACACACGTGCGCGCGCACACACACACTCACACACACACGCGCACACACACACACACACACGCGCACACACACACACACACACACACACAAGCTTTTAAACAGGGTAATAAAAGAGTGTGGGATTTCCAAACTATTCAGATTGGAAATTCAGTCTAGACAAGCATAATTTTACAAAGATGCAAACAATAGTTTTGGCGGGAAAATAAAACGCACAGGCTTTTTGAACCTGTGCAGTGATGGCACACAAACACATGGAACAGACAGGAGGAAGGCACACACCCGAATGGTGGCCGTAACATCCCACAGACTGGATGTTACAGAAACAGAGCTGAAGGACAAATCTGACAACATGGGTGCAAAATTGTTAATGGTGGTGGAAAGTACTTGTAGTGGACATACTGAATAAAAAGAAGGTATGTGAGCCAAGAGGGAGAGACAGACTGAGACTCAAAGCCCAGCAAGGTGACAAAGTACTGTAGGAAAGAGACGACATAGGTTGTGCTAGAGATGCAACACCAAAGAGGAAACCTATTAAAGATGGAAACTAAAACATGAAAGGACAGTATTAAAAGAATGAGCAGAGGGTGTCAAAAGAATTTCCATGATATTGGTACAGACTACAAAACCTCAGATCACTAGCACTAAGTGAAATAAATAAATCTGCAAATGACAAAGAAGCACACAGAAAATAATATGAGTGATAAAAAAAAAAGCATGAAAATGTAAAAGGAAAGAAAGAAAGACTCACCAGGGAAACAATATCCAGCAGAAAATCTACCAGCTGACAGAACTCAACCAATAAGAGCTCAGGAGGATCTGCACTCCCAACGTGCGGTGCTGCAGTTGCACTGCTGTTCACTGTCCTCCTGCAACCGGGAACCATTTTGCATTATATCCATTTAAATGTTGGGAAAATATTTTGCTAAAATTAGAAACATCCTGTCTCTGAGTGAAGCTGAAAAACTAGCAAGCATTTGTCACTTTTAGGCTGGACTGTAGTTTCTTTAGTTTCAGTTCATAAAGCTCACTGAAAAGACTTCTGCTGATCCAAAACATCACAGTGAGAGTACTAATGAGGACGAGAAAAAGAGATTCTCTTTGCTGGCTCCCTGTGAAATCCAGAATTGAATTTAAATTGAACTTCCTAACTGGTCCTGAATGACCAGGCTTATCTCATCATATCTTAAAGAGCTCTTATCAGGCTTTTCTCCTGTGGAACCAGCTTGTAGTTTGAATTCAGGAGACAAACACCCTCTCTAATTTAAAGGTAAGACTTCAAAAAGCTGCTTTTTGATCAAGCATACAGTTAGAGCTGGAGAGTAGGTGACCCTGAACCATCTCTGAGTTATGCTGCTATGGGCTCTTACTCCTTTTCTTTTTGTCACACCTCCAAATCGTTTGGGTTTTTTAATCTAATATTGCACATCCTCCAGTATTAAGCACCTTGACACAACAGCTGTTATGAACTGAATTGGCTCCCACTACTGGCTGAAGAGAGCTTTACCACAACAATAAACCCCAAACAAGAATGAAACACCTCTAGCAGGATTTTGCATCATTATCTCTAAGAAGCACCAAAAGCAAGACAGCAAATTTAGTTTTCAACAGATTTACACTTTTGATATCAGCACGATGTTCCTCTTTTGCTTTAATTGTATTTTGTATGTCAACATTTATCTTAATATACAGACCTGCAGCACTCCTCAAACCAGTGAGCGATGTAGTCCCACATGTAGTACGGCTCAAACGAATTAAACAGCAAATTGGCTGTTTTAATCAGTTCTGCAGTCTTCTTGTTCTCCCGCAGTTTACTGAGAAAGAAGTCAAAATTAGCATCATGCAGCTCCAGCAAAATACAGCATGCCAGTGTTAGAGTAAATGTATTAACCCCACAGATAAGAATATTCTATAACCCATCTTTAACAGGTCCAGTGTGCTCTATAAGAAATTCTATTTGTCATTCACTGCCAGCTTGGGAAAAAAAATAATAATACTGTATACTCACAGAGGGGATCATATTATCCCACTGACAAAAGTCCTCATCAGTCAAAGTCGACTAATGTGCTGCCTCCTGTCACTGTGTTGCCATCAACAGTCTGACCTTATGTAACTGCCTGGGTGGTTTAAGGTGATTTATGTATTTAATGTACTACTTTTGCTGTGTAAGCTTTATATTGTCTTAGTAAGTCCATATTTCACTATACCAGTGTCCACTGTCACTGTTAAATAAACTGCCGAATAAATGAGGCTTTATTTATCATCTGTCATGTCTCAACAGTAAAGAAGGTCGAGTAGTGGATCAGACAGACCTGCTGAGGTGTGTGTGATCTTTGCTGAAGGGACTCTGGTTTTGGAGGTCCAGCTCTGTTCTGCACTGTGTGTGCAGAGTTCGAAACACCTCGATCAGGACGTCTTCCAGGATAGCAGGCCCTTGGGTGACACACAAGCAGAGTGTGTGGACACATTCAAAAATCAGACTATTTATATGACACATCGTGCATATACTACATTAATTAGACTTCTGTTATCTCAACACTAATAAAGTGGTTACCAAGCTCTGGTTTGTCCAGCAGACTGATCAGGATGCGAAATGGCTTGAGGTCGTGCATGAGTATGCTCTCCTCCTCTCCGCCTCGAGCCTTGCCCTGCAAGATCCCCACCATTGCCTGAAAAAATAACCCCACGCATGCATGCACGTGCGCGCACACACACACACACACGACTTAATACTGCAAGAATCATAAAATATAATTTATACTCATTTGCTTTTCCTCTTTGTTTATTTTCCATTATGTTTGTCAGAACCAATTTTGTCTTCACAATGACGCCCTTTCATTTTTTTCTCTTCCTGTATGTGCCGTGTGTTTCACGCTTCGTCTGCCACATCACTGGCAAAACCGTGGAACAGACGGTCCCTGTAGTACTGACCGTATCCCTACGGAGGGAGCTCCGATTAACTATCTGAGCAGATGGCGAAGGAGGAAAAAAAAAATATATAAAACAGACCAAAAAAATAAATACATAAAAAAAAAAAAAATAAAATGTAAAAATAAAATTGCTGCTGGCTGCTCTCTGTGCCCACTGTGAGTACCAGAGCACACCACTGAGCTGTTTTTAGCATGGCAGGACAGATTACACAAGAACTGAGCAGTCTTCAAAGTGCTGGCTGCTGGGAATAGGAGCAGGACATACAGTATCTGCACAGCTAGGGAGAGGTGTGGGAGAAGGATAAAAGGGGTTGAAAAAACTGTGTAGCACACAAAAAGAAAAAAAAGATCCTCCGCCCTACCATACTCTAGACATGTCTAGTCTCAAGAGACAATGTTTGGGGAATATTTCGAAAATCAGTTTTACACAAAAAAATTTTTTTTCCAATGGTGACCTGATTATGCAGTCAGCTTGAAAGCTCACCTGGACCAGCATGTCCTTAGAGAAGGTGTTGAAGTAGTGGCTAGCGTGCTCCTCCGGGTTGCTCTGTCGAGTGCTGCGGGGGCCTATTATCACCCCATTGTTGTCAAAGCCTTTAAAGAAAAAAGTCTTACAGTTAGATTCACATTAACATTCAGAAATAATTCTATAACACTCAAGCACAGGAAAAGGTGTAAACCCTTTGTTAAAAGAGGAACAAATAGAGGTTGAATCTCCGCTGAGATAAACCTGTCTGTTTTACAGCTTCTTTTACAGTTAATGGCTGCTCAAGCATTAGTAATATTTCAGCCTCAAATGCAGATCGAGATTTAAGAAGTGTGACTAGATTATACTGGGTCAATCTCCAAAATGACTGAATAGTAAAACCAAAATAACATAAGTGCTGCCGACTGAATACCAATCACACTCTACTGTTTACCTCAACATAAGACTCTGACCTGATTTGCTCTTCGTCATTTCTGTCATTCAGAAATGTTTCAATTTAATGCATTTAACACTGTAAGCATTGCACAGTGCTTTAGTTAAAAAGTGTGAGCAGATTCACTTAGTGTCTGTCTTTTAATCATGCTGATACTTACCAGTTTGTTTGCCCACAGTAAGTTGCAAACAAGAAAAAATAAAGTAAGACAACAGCCGAAGCAGATGCAAGCTTAATGTATTTTGTTAAAAACAGCAGAAACATAGTGTGCACACAGGAGGAGGGTGTGTGTTTAAAGCTTTGTGTATCAGGGTTCCTGCCACGGTCTATGAAACTTGTCTGTTAGTCCTCTTGTATTTACATGAAAGTGAATTTAAGACCAGGAGTAAAGAGTAAGAGTAAAAGTTACCAATTCTTGAGAACCATGCACTTCGACAAATACAGGAAGATTTGGAAAATATCCCTCTATTGCTACAATATTCCACAACTGCCATGATGAGTACGAACTGTGATGCATCCGAGTGTCAGTACTGTGTCTGAGCGTGGATTTCGCACCCAGGAGCCAGGCGTAGAGTCTGCGGTTGAGGGACATGTCTCTTCTCAAAACCACATGCAAAGCTGCTGACAGGATCCGGATCATGTCAGGGCGAGTTGCCTGAACACAACACACAACAGACCACAATATTTGTCATTGTGTATTTGTCCCTTCTGCACAGATTATAGGGTTTTACAAACAAACACAAAGACAATCGAGGCCATCCTAGCCCTGTCAGATCCAGAAATGTTTTTGAGGTGAAGAACTTAACAAGCAGCCAGCAAGAGTCACCAAGCTAGCTGCCTAAACAGCCTCATCGTGATCACACACACACACACAACAATAATACTAATGTTACAAAGGATATCTCATTATGAGAAGTCCATAGATATTTTAGTTTAAAGCAGACTCAGAGAAACACTATTATCATACTGCAGAGACCATCCTAGTTCCCCCAACCTGGCTCATATGAAAGGGGAAGCAGAAGAGGATCAGGTCCAGAGTGCTCCTCTGTACTAAAACACTGGAGTCCTGGACTGACGTACTGACTGCCTCCACCTGGCAAGAACAGAAACAGAATATTATCCAGCCAGTCCAATCCACTCTGAGCTGTAGTGCATTTTTTTTTAAACTAGTGCTCTCACTAAAAGTGTCAAGCCCTATATTTTTAATTGAAGGACATGCAATGCTGTCATGAGGAATTATCTGCCACGTACCATGAGCTCGATGTCACTACCCATGACATAAAGCTGGTCCTCCATGGAGAGCTTACGGTTGAGGTGCAGAAGTACAAAGGACACCCCGGGGAGACGCACAGAGGGGCTGGTCAGGATGCTGCCCCACAAGGCACTGTAGAAAGCCGACTGTTCCACGGCTGCAGCCACCTTTTCCAACAGGGTGTTGGTTCTACAGGAAGCGCAGACAGGGCACAAGGACCAGCCTTAGTAAGCACACACCAACCTTTACCTCTAAACAGCCTGGCACTAGAAATGATGCAGTCCACAACGCACAGCTGGTACTAAGAAGTAAAAGTCTTTGTCTACATGAGCATCTAAAAATCCCAAAGCAAAGGGGGTTTATATGAGATCCAGCACAGCCAGGAATCTGAGAAATCCAGAAAGCAAGTGTTCACATTCTCACACTACACCTTATTCATCATATTGCCAATCAAGAAATAAGATGTATAATTACTAATGCAACTATATACATAGTAGTATTGATAATGTTATTGATATTTTTTTCCACCAAGATTTAACTGAGAAACAATCACAGTTAAATAACAAACCATCATAATTTATTAGTCATTACCGAGTCTTCTCTCAAGATAGCATTCACTGAGACACAGCGGATAACACGGGCCAATAGTGGTCTCATGGAATGACCCCATGTAGCTTCTACTGAACTAACAATTAGACTTAGTATATTTGTGTTTCAGTTCAGTTTTGTTTCAGTTAGTTTCAAATGTTAGGGCTTGCATTGTTCAGTTTAGCTTTCATTGTTGTTACATTGTTAAGTACTGTGAAAAAAGTGTCGCTTTAGAATAGTTGTAAACAGTCTCATTGTTAGGTTTTAGTCTTTTTAATTATTCTAAAATATAGGACATAAGTTAGTTCTTAGACTATAATGCAACATGAAAGTCCTTTGAATGAGAAAGAAAATACTGAAACAACAACCAAAAAAATAAATAACACAACTTCCTTTTAAAAGTCATTCGACAGAAGCAAAATCTGTTCAGAAAGGAATGACAACCATAATGTATAAACAATTACTAACTGGAACTGGAGCGCCCCCTAGGGTTTACTTTGGACAGGATGAATACATTTCTGAATACCTGGCCTATCATTTACCAATAAATGCTAAGATGGTCTTTTGATTGGATTGAACAAATGAAAAGAATAGATGATAAATGCCTACTTTCAGTTTCCAGGACAATCTTAGATTGTTTCAGAGATCATTATGAGACATGAAAATATGTCGGTCTAAAGTCCACACTGAGGTACTAAGGTCTTAGGCTATCCTCTGTTAGTAATAGTCATGTTGCAATGACTCGCATACCTCATTTATCATTCATATGATCTACTATCACTTCCTTTCCACATTAGGCAATAAAATGCTTTCTTGTAATGGGCTATCACAGCAATTTACCCTTTAAAGCCCAGCGTATCGTATTTGATACATGTGTTTTTGTGAGTTTTCGAGACTTCTACATCATCAGCGTGACTTTTTTTTACCCTTACAAAATTATATAAATTGCATGACACATTTTTAATGACTAAATTGCAAAAATATGGCTTATGTAGCAAATGTGATACAAATTAAAACTCATATATATGCAGATTAAAATTTGATATATTTTTATATATTTTGTCTAAAGGTTCAACAAACACTCCATTATCAAAAAATTAAAGATTTTTGGGAGTTATTTCATGGTTCAGGTTTTAAAGGGCTAATGTTCACGTCACCATCATTCCAAGTGTTGTTTTTTGTGTTCCTATTCTCACCTGTCGTAGTACTCAGAGCCCTCCTCCAGACCAGGTAGGACCCCAGTCAGTAGTCCCTGCAGGCCTGGCTTCAGGGTCTTTCCCAGGGGCAGGTAGTAGGTCTCATAGAGCCCCAGTAGCACAGGCTTCACTGACATAGCAGCATTGGAAAGTAAAGGGAAAAGCCCAGCGCTGTGGAGGGAAACGGCAGATGTTTAGAACTTCTACCCACCTAAAAACCTTGTGACTATCTTGCTTTTTGAGATCTGCCAGTGCAGTATTACCTATAAAGAAAGAGGTCTTTGGCCAGCCTCTTAGGTCCTATGATCTTGAAGATGATTTCATAGGTCTCCAAGGCCTTGCGGTGGACCCCGCTGGGCAGGGCAGGGTGGAGGCATTGGGCCAACCGTTTGCCTATTGTCAGCTTCTTAGGAACCACTTGGTATTTTGCATTATTCTGCAGAACCTGAGACAGGATTTGAAAACTGACAGCTAGAAGGCTTTTCCATCATACAACCAAAACAAGTGAAACTAAGGCCGTTGTACAGACCTCTCTGCATTCCTGTTACTTACACTGATGCAGTTACGCAACAAAGCAATCTTTAGAAGAAGCCGAGCTTATCGGACTCTTACCTTATTGAGTTTGCCCAGTGCAGAGATGAGGTCTGCCCACTCACTGGAGTACTCAAAGTTCTTGAGGGCCTTGTCCACTGCTGCGCCATAATTCCTGTACTTGGAGTCACCGAGCAGCTCCAATTCCTCTGCATTCATTCTCCTGGATGGTAATGTTATGCTAATGTAAAGCACCAGCCGCACATATGTACATCACACCTGCAATAAAAGAAAGAAAACACGAATGGTGATATTGAGCCAAAGTGTTATCCTCTCGGTGCCTCATGATGAAACAAGAAGCCTGAGTCTGTAGTATCAATTAAATGTTCAGATAGCTCCAGAGTGGAGCTGGAGCCATTTTATCGGATCAGTCTGACATGAGTAGCCATCATCGTATTTACTCTTAGGAATGAAACACGGCAGCAGACGGTGACCTCCCCACAAACATTTGCAGAGTTTACAGAAGGAGATGACGCTGCTGCTGTGAGTCCTACAATGTGATAGTTTAGGAAATCCTATTGCCTAAAAGGAATGGCATTCCAATAAGCAGATTCCTGAGGCTGGTTAACAGGAGAGGGATGAGTCTGACTAGAAATTTATAAGTAACGGCCTAACCGTGAAATGGCCTCTTGTTTACACACAAGAAGCTGTCAGGTCTGCTCCCTGTTATACAAAGCACCACACAGGCTGACAAACCACCATTAAATCCACAAATACTGTTAAACCAGGAACAATTCCCTTCTCTTTATATGTCATTTTATACATAAAAATACCTAAAAACCCTAATAACATTCAAAATTGATTGCAACATTAATAACCGCATCCTTTCTTTTTTAGAATGCACCAAAGCCACTGATCACACTCTACTTAAATTTGGATATGAATGCATCTGACACTCACATTCATCATTTAACTCATCTGAATATTTTTGGAAAAAATGTAAAACAACAACAATGCCGTCAGTATCGACATTTATACATATGCCGACCAAACTATATACACTAATAACACTGCAATATGCCAATACCTGCGCAATAACACGCATCTTCTGAGTGACGTCCTGTGTTTTTCTTCCTCTCTGAAATTTGTAGTGTAGCAGCTAAAAGTGACAAGTGGAATCAGTGAGAGAAACTGATGTTAGACCAGTCACACATTACATTAGGAGCTATGTGTACTTTATGGGTATCTGCACTTGTTTATTTACATCTATAGTGGGTTTAAAGCCACAGACGTCTTCTAGAACAGGCCCTCTTGTCTTGTTAGAAGAGGGATTGTGACACAAGTAGCAATGTAAGCGTATCATTGAGTCTTCCTGCACAATGAGGCCATTAGTAATTAATGTTATTAATCACACCTGTGTTTCTTCTGACGTCATGTCAAAATGCCCGCCGTAAAAAAAAGTCTGTAGCCGAACCAAGTATAGCCGTTTTCCTTCGAAAAGCAGACTTTCACTTGGACTGAGGTAGCGGTGTAGTTTAAATCTCAGGGAAATGTAACGTTACGATAAGGAGCTAGCTCTGAAACCTGGCAGTTGTGCTCTCAGACAAACTTCTGTACAGCTTTCAGCAATGAAAACAACAACAACACCCCCACAGTGGAGCAGTACCTCTCTCCTGTGCGATGGTTGCTGCTACCAAAGTATGACAACGTAATGCTACCTGAATAACTACACTTTTACACACGGAATATTCCCGAAACATTACAACTAACCTCATTACCGTTACTGCCTGTTACAGTAACAATGCTGCTAGCAGCCACAACGTCATTAGCCAGGTGAGGTTATTTCAGCCAGCGCAGGTCGTGTGACACTTCATAACGTTGAAATTGAAGAACACATAAGAAGCTTACCTTTGTAGGGCACTGACAAACGCCTGTCATTCATTCGTGTATCCCGTTAAATGAGGAAAAAAATAGCTGACAGCACCAATAATGAGTCGAAAGCTAGCTAATGTTGGTAGCAGGTTGTTTTAAATGATGGGCCCGGCTACTGTGTCAGCCGTTCATGCGAACAACAAATCAGACCCGTTGACAAGATGGCTTTGGAAGCAGACAATAGGTAATTATATTCTACATATTCTTTTTTTTTTTCCTCTTAGGGTTGTCCCGCTGTGTGTATATAACAGCGGCGAGCGCATCGGTGAGCTCCCAG
>VUQG01044730.1:0-14716 GCA_015106755.1 Etia nguti | reverse complement strand
TGGAGTCTTCTTGGAGCTGAGGAGAAGGCTTCAGAGTGGACTGCTTATTGTGGGGTAAGTATGTAACAGATATCGTAAGTACCAAGTAGTCAGAAATGCCCGTCTCTTTGGCAAGTACAAGCAAGCCTAGCTAGCATTAGCTAACTTAGGTGATGCTACAGCTTCACCATAGCACCGAGAGCAGGCAGGCTAAATGTAATTTGGTGTTTCAGCGAGATACTTAAAACGCTAACGTTTACTAATGTTTGAATTTGAAATTAATACAAAGAACAAGAACTTTAAAAGAACCCCCCCCCCCCACCACACACACACACACACACACACACAAAAAAAAGATCCTAGAAAGTAGCAAATTGTACTATGAAGCGCCGTTTTAAAGTAAGTGCTTAAAGTAACTCACCCATGTAAGATAGTGTTTTGAACATGAATTACCTTTATTTTTGTTGTCTAGAAAAAAAAAACCTATGAATGGGTGGTTGAAAGTGTGGCTTGAAGTCCAACACTTTGAATGACCAGTGAAATTGAAAAAGTGCTGTACCAAATCCCCCTCATGTGTTACATTACAGTTACATTGCAATAGAGTGCCCTCTAGTTTTCTAATTCAGAATCCTATTTAAGTAAAACTGCAAACATTTTAGTATCAAAATATACTTAAATTACTGAAGTGAAAGCACTCACAATGGATAATAGCCTTTTTTCAGAGTCATATACATATTATTGAATCATAATCCTTCACCCATTAATGTTTTGTGTTGTAGTTAGATGGGCTGAATGAGTTTAATTGCCTATATAATGCTGGGTAGTGTTATCTAGAATAATCCATTATCATTTCTTCCATTCGCTTAGCTGTTTGTCCGGCCTAGAGTTATGCAGACACTGGAGTCCGTCTGAGCAGTCCTAGCATGAGAGGCAAGGTACACATGGACAGGAGTGTCCAGGGTGTAGCAGACAGTTAACCTAAGTAACATGTTTTTGGACTGATGGAATAAGCCAGAGTACCTGAATAGAGCCCACATAGGCAGTGAGATAACATGCAACCTCTAAACAGATGCCCCAGCCAACCAGGAGGTTCGAAACAGTAACCTGTGGTGTTCTGTGAGGCAGCAGTGTACCACTGTGCTGCCATATGTATATACTAACGCTTTCAGATTAGTGATGCAGGGTAATAAGCATGATATTTAAAGTTACTGTGGAGTACAAATAGATGGCAGTGTAAAATAGAAATACTTAAAGCACAAATACACTGAAGTTTTAATGTATTATATTTAATGAGTGATAGCGTCAAATTCCACCACCAGTGTTATACACACAGAATAGAAATAAAAAAAGAAATGAATAATAATAATATCAGTTGTTGTTATTGTTATTATTATAATTATATTATTATTACTACTACTATTACTATTATTATTCATAATAAACAATAAAATTATATACTTAAAACACAGAAAAAGCAAACTAAAAAAACACAATTACAATAAAATAATTAAAAATGAAAACCAACTGTCATACTGTGCCCAGTGAAAAGAGGTGAGTATTAAGAAATGGTGTTTCTTACCTTGAGGTGGTATATACCTGAGGATATACTACAAAGCCACTAGATGGGGCTAGTGAGATTTGAAATGCAGCAACATGAGCCCTGGTCCTTTTCTGTCTTTCATACTGTTCAAATAATGGTTGACAGGGTGTTCTATTGCGTGGTTTTACATATAACTACATTATGTAGCACTGTACAGACCTGTGATCAGTAACAGCAGAGCTACCCTCTCTCCAGTGTTTTCCTCTAAAGAAAAAAAGTCCAAAAAATGGTTGATGTATATCCATATGACTCAGGAAATGTTCAGCCTTTTGACTTTAAACTGTTTTTATTAGTGTTCATTACTGCAGTAGTGTTTATAGTAGTAGCTCCTAACTGTGCCACTTAGTAAATAGTTCTCATCATTTAACGTACCTGATTTCTGTTGTGCAACAAAGGCTCGCTCATTTCTCACTGTGAAGCATGAGGCAAATTCTGAGTCCATATGTTTTGAACGAGGGAAAAATTCATTTATGCTGGATTGTGTGAAGTGTACACATTATGTGACAAGAACAGAGAGTACAAAAGGAGTCAGCCTTTGGAGTTTTTCTTTCATTAAAAAAAAAAAAATGGTGCTCCAAAAGATGATTTGGCCTCCCTCCTGAAGAAAGATCACCACAATTCTTTTTTTTTTTCTTCTTTTTGTTATCATGCAGTGACCATAAATACAAGGAAAATGTATTATAGTAACCTCTGACTTAATAAAAGTAGTGTTTTGATTACTTTGACTTTTAAATATGTCAGAATGAGTGAAGAAAGCCTCTTATATTATCAACAGCCCCAAATCCCAAAAGTATTGAGTTGACTGATATCTTTGATGCATCAAAAGATCAAATTCTGACATTTGAGATGTTAGAATATCCAAGTATTTGGCATTTTTACTTGGAATATGAATTTTTCAACATTGCAAACTAATTATGGTAATATGGGCTATAGATGTGATTGGTCACAGCAGATGGCCGACTTTCCCTGAGTCTGGTTCTCTCAGAGGTTTCTTCCTGGTAAAAGGGAGTTTTTCCTTCCCATTGTCGCCAAGTGCTTCTCAAAAGAGGTTGTTTGATTGTGTTGTCTGTCTGTTAATGTAGGGTCTTTACCTTACAACCTCTACAGGAGTCCAAACATCTTGTGTTTATTAACACTTACAAACCATCTGCTCTTCAGGAAAGATGTGGCCCAGACGTCTGCAGATGTGGCCGTAACAAGTGGAGAGTCATCCCTCCACATCCGCACTCCCAGAGGGGTGCTGTATCTGACTCTGCCAGCAGGAGTCACCTTTGAGCAGGGATCCTGCATTCCGACACCTGCGGGAGAATCGTGCGGAGAGGAGCTTCATTTCAGATTGCGCATCAGCGTGGAACGAAGCACGGATGAAGGTAATACCCAGGGCGACCTCCCTCTGAGTAGCTGCGCTCCTACGTGCCAAGACAAGAACAAAGTCTTTTGGTAGCTATTTAGAGCCTTGCTGTCTATTCTGATTTAATTGGGCTGAGTCACTTGGTCATCTGAGAGAGTGAAGGTGTAAATTTTCCTCTCAGGATCCTCAGCAGCACACAGGCAGCTAATGATCAGCCCGGGAAAGCTCCCTTTAAGTGGTTTGAACGGATTCATCTAAAGCAAACCCCAGAGCCATTGCATAATATCCCTAAACTCCCATCTTTTGGCGTTCTGTTTGGTTTTTGCTGTTGTAACAGAAATTTACAGCCAAGCCCCATCAGTGACAGTCCAATCAAACTCAGATTGATCGCCCGCTCTCTATCCAGCCACCTTCACCACCCAGTAATTCATCGATTTTTTGTGCCAAGTCATAGAAGGTTACCACCCTCTCACCAAATCTGCCTCATTTGGGTTTTTTTGCCTTTTGTTCCCCACCCCCTTCCCACAGAATCTTCTGCCAGCATGATGAAGACGCTCCGGGCAAAAAAGGCTTATTGTTTCTACTGCCAGGGCTGCATGACAAGGCTGCTCGAGGACAGGTGAGGAGCAGACGGGACGAGCAAGGGCACTGGTGGAAATGGGTTTTTATTTACTCCCTCCTGTGTAGGAAGAGGAGCGATTCTTTATTGATGGCGTGACCCAGCTGTAGGAGTGATAGTCGGAGAGAGGGGAAAAATTGATGGATGGGAGCCTCTGCAGAGAGCACAGCTGACAGCTTGACTGGGTTAGAGTTATAGAGTCTGTGTGACGTAAAGGTCTGTGCTAGCCATTAAAAAAACAATTGTGTTTCTTACCTTGAGGTGGTTCGACTGGACAGTGGGATTGTTCTTATTGCCTTGTAGCCTTCTCTGGTCAGCAATGTGACATGCTGAAAATTGCAATAGCTGCATTATGGAGACCCTTACCCTCAGGCTATGTTTCTCAGCTGTAACTCACTAAAAGTTGGCAAAAACATATATATATATATATATATATATATATATATACACACACATACTTTTCCTGTCTTTTTTTTTTCCAACAAGGCGTAGGCAAAAGTTGAAACATCAGGGGAAGAACTCAGTGCAAAATGAAAAGTTATCATTTCCACAGCATTATGCCTCATTGTGCTTTGTAACAAAATGTTCTATTTTATATGTCTGCTCTCAGGTATTAATGGTTGGACTTGCCACATAAAAGACTTTTGTGTAATAAAACAGGGCTGGAATAAAATAAAGAGTAGTATCTTGTACCTTTAGGTGTTTAGGGTGGATAGTGTCTCTGCTGGCTTCAGTCTTTTTCCAGTTGCAGTTGCCAGGTGTTTTTATTTATTAAAAAAAAAAAACCCAAAAAAGTTCTGGGTCCTACCACTCCAGCACCAAACAGGAATTGACAAGTTAGTGGACAGTGGAAAAAGAAAAAGGCCTGGTTAAAAGCAGGGTAAATATTGGAATTCCACTCATCCAGTGAGCTGTAATGTATGTTCAACTTACTGTAAATGTTGCTTCATAGTTTCAGTAGTGACTATCATTGTCATTTATCTACCCCAATTGGAAAACTCAGTAGCTGCAAAATGAAGCCATTTCGTTACTGGAGTCAGAGGCATGTGACAGGTGGAGCACACTGCTCTACGCGAGGCTACACCTCACCTAATTCGAGTCACTCAACTGCATCTTTCTGCTGTGCTTGTGATGTTTGTGCCTTTTGGACCATTTTAATGGAATTATCTGTATAATATTATGACTTGCTGTCTGGCACAGACCATCCAAGAAGTTTGGGCCTAACTTTGGTTTGTGAAATTGTGTTTTTATGTTTTGTTTTGTTTTGTTCTGTTTTTTTTTGTTGTCTGTTACTAATAAGCTGATATGTATTTGTGCATTAAACCCCTACCGTTTAGCATGCTTTAGCTGCTAAGCTGGCATGCCACCCTTTCCAAATATGGCAACCAAAAACCAACATTAATATTGTAACATGCAGAGTCCAAAGCCAGTGTTTGACGGCTAGTAACTGGTGTAGTTCCAGTTTGTACAACTAAAGACCAAATATTTCCTCCTTTTGAGCCATTTCCATGATTCAAGCTTGTCTTGTTGCCACCCTGTGTGATCTGGAGACTTTGGAATCTGGGTCAGCTCTTTGAGGTCTTTGTCATATTCCTCTAGCTGCTACTGGAAGATGCTGCTACCACCAGGAAGTGCCTGTGCTCTGGGGAGGGGTATTGACTACATTTAAGAAACTCCTGGAAAAAAATTAATGTAGTTGGATGACCTATCACGACCCCTGTCTGTGCTGTCATTTTTTTTTAGCTAATTATACTCTTCTTTTCTTCTTCTTTTTTTTTCGCCAGCTCTCGGGGATCTCTGTGCTTATTGAGAGATAACACCTCTCAATGCAACAAGAACCAATTAGCACCATGTTTAAATATCGCTGAACAATAACACTGTAATCGCTTTTCTCTTATTATTTTTCCTCTTTTTTTAGAGTGTTTAAGCGAGTTCTTCCTCTCCCTAATGGTAACTGGAACGCCATTGTGGATGACTGGTGTTGCCACCCAGATCCGTTTGCTAACAAGAAGCTGTTACCCCGAGCAGAAGATTGTTTAATGGGCGATTCCTTTGTGCTGTTAGCCCGAGATGGCAGCTGTGAGCAGACTCTGACTGAGGAAGCGAGTCCTGTTGGCACAGAGGACAGCCAAGATCCAAAGGTGAGGGACGTGCAACAGAAATGGCTCCTGTTTATGCAATTAGTACAAAAAGATTTCAGTAGATTTTCCATCTATCCATCCAGACACTCTCTTCTTAGACCAAGCGAAATCAGACTGTGCAGATGAAGATTGATCCCCCTCTTCTTCCATTAGTCATTCTCCACACAACCCGCTCAACACAGGCACAACTGCATGACTAAAGCTCAGAGAGAAAGTGCAGAAAAAACAATCTGCTTGCTGTAAATCTCTCTCTCTGTCACCTAATTTTCTTTCTTCCAACCTAGCTATAGCAGCTACTGAATTTTAAAACTTCTGAGTTAAAGATGGCTGCGTTGTGGTGATCAGTTTCTGGATGTTTCTATCTGTGGTGTGCACAGAAACCTTGCCGCAGACTGGCCCTAGTGTCCTGCGCGAGCTGTTCGTCGGTGCTCGGAGAGGCCGTCGCACCAGGTAGGGGATGATTCTTGCAGGTTTTTATAAATAAACAGCATTTCAACAAGCATGCGCAAGCCCTCTCCGCTGTGGTGTCTTACAGAGACGCTGAAGCTGTACGTCACACAGGTGGTGGTGGAGCCTGCTGTGGGAGACAGAAAGCCAGAAGCTTCACTGAACAGGCAGGTTTTTTGTTTTGTTTTTTCCTTCTTTCAAATCCATACGAGGGACTGTCGGTGCCATATTCTGTTCACGTGCACATTCTCTTTGTCGACTGAACACATGACAGAACATTTGTTGATGCCAGTGCAACTTTACCTGATGTTGTTGTGAATCTTGTGTCGGTGCGTTGTTTGGCTCCGTTATTGCGATTGCCATCCTGAAGGCACTGTCTTCGTTATTGTCCCATGCTGTATAAAACTGAACTAGTGTTTAAAGCATGAAAAATGTTTGTCATCTACAGTGCAGTGTGGATGTGAATTCTTGGCACAAATGGAACCTCATATTCCACTGATGACAAGAAGGCATCTGTTGCTTTTAAATTACACTATTTTATAGAAAATAATCCTCCTTTTTTTTCATTTCAGGGTATTTGGAGGGGGTGGAGTCACACAAGCTCTAGTCAAGCTTTACTTTCTCTATAGTTTCATCATTATGACTGCTGTTGGATATTTTTAGCCCTTCACAATAAAATCGGTACGATGACTATAAATCAGTTCAGGTCCATTTGTATTTTTTTCTCAAGTATCTGACACACCGCTGATTGGATTTTACTGGATCTTGGGGGTGAATGAGGCATATCAGCAATGTGTTCAGGCTTCTTCAGAAATGATTGCAGTCTAGGTCTGAATTAAACACTTTAATAACCACATCTCCCACTGCACCAGTCTGAATAATTTAAAAATCTACACACAAGCGTTTTTCGTCTACATCCTCATGGTTTGATTAACTGCCTCATAAAAACCAACTTTTACCAGACATGTTTTATTTTTGGTTTTTATTTTGTAAATTTTGAACAGGCAGTATCATCTTCTCCTAAGATGGTGTTTGCTCCTATCTGTTTTACTGCGAGTGCTCAACCACAATCGAATGCCTTTTCAGGACAGAATATGTAAAGTGAATGAACATCTGGTCTCTCTTGGACAGATCTCTGTTTGTTGAGAGGACGGTGGCTGCTAGGTTGCTGGAGCTGTCAAACTCATTGAGCACCTTCCACTTCTCTGTCCAGACTCCCGATGGAAAAGCCTTCCTGTTGGTAAGAACCACCCAGCGTAATCAGAAAAATAAATGACTTCTAAATACAAATCAAGTACTCTATTATTTAAGAAACGGAAAAAGATTGATATGGTCAGCTCTTAAAGGAGTACCAAAGCCTCACTGACTGTGATTGTGTTGTGTGTAGCATTCCCCAGATGCGTCCAACAGAGTGAGTGTGTAAATGTTAGATAAAAATGCTTGGGTATATCAAGTTTTTTGGGTTATTTATTAATTTTTTTGTGAATGAAGCTTGTAGTAGAAAACACAGATTACTCAAGTTGAGTAGTAAGGTGCTATAACTAGTTTATTGTCTTGCCCAAGGATGCATTTTGCTCTTCTCCAACAATGCACCGTTCTGTCTTTGTGATATTCTTCTAGTTTTTGGAATAATATCTGTTACGCCATCATTTTCTTCCTAATCCACTGTAAGAAAATCGTGGCGGACAGACTCCTTATGCTAGTAAATTTCTTGTCATAGCTTTTGCATGTAATTCTGTGACACCCAGTCTTGTTTGGTGGAAATGAGTGCAGCCGGTTCCAGTTCGGGCATCATGTCAGTGGAAAATGTGTATTTAACATGTGAACAGGTTTATTCATAAAATTGTGTTTTGGGGTTTTTTGGGGGTTTTTTTTTCTCAGTTTCACCTGATGTTTGAGTTGAAACGTTTTCACAGTAAAAATGTCCAAAAACTATTCCAATGTTCTGGTTGTGTTCTTGGCAGATTTTAAACAGCAGCACATTAAAACTCATCAGTAAAACTCGCGATGGCAGTAACAGTATAATTAATCTTGTGTGAAACTAGGCTGAAAAGGAGCATGTTCCAAATGAGAAAAAAATGATTGCAAAAATCAGCGTTTCCACCTCTGTTCTCCCATTATTACACATCAGCTTTTATATTAAATCAGCTATACCAGAATCGACTATTTTATTTCTGAAAATCAAACTAATGAATGTATACCATCGCTCTGCTTTGTGATGTGATGTGTGACTCCTCACCCACATATGTCTCAAGTGTTGAGTACCTGTCTGCTCCTCCTGCAGCTCTGGCTGTTGAACAGCGACTCCATCATAGCATCAGTCCCGGAGACGCGTGTCGGGACTGAGAGCTCCATCGGCTCCCCTGCTCTTCACAGTCCATCACCCAGAGCCCTGAAACTCCTCTACATAGCCTGCTCTGACACGGGCATCCAGCAGAGAGAGTAAGAGAGGACACTTAACGTACCCCCCCCCCTTCCCCTTCAATCTTTGTTTTCCTCTTCCTAATCTTATCCTTTCATCTCTCCTGCGCACCTTCTCAATCACCACCTCTCTCGGCTCACTGTGAGGGATGAAAGCCTACTTTGTTGGTGAACAGACTTTAGGTGTTAATAGAACACGTTGCTCTAAGGGTCCCTGCTCGGATATAATTGTCTATTATCCTGCGAATGAGCTTCCCATCAAAGCTGCCTCAAAGTTGTCAGCAGCATGTTTGTTGCACACATAAGGGGTTGTTATGTTGTTTTGACTGTATTGAGGCTCTGTGTGCCTTGCTGTGATGCATTAGAGACGTGTAGGTGGATGTGCTGCATGTGGTTCTCCATGCTCAGTACAGCAGCACCCCACTGGAAGAGCCTTCCACCCTCATTATTTTCAACAGAATCAGAGCTCAGCATTTTTTCCCCCCCCCACCCTCCTCTTCCTCCCCTTCTTCATTCCCGCTGCCGGGGAAGAGTGAAAGCAGAACAGAGCAGGTTTTGTTGTTTCAACCGTTTTGACAAGTTCTGATGGAGAAACGGTAATTAGAGACAACACTAACCCAAAAGGAGAAAGAAGGCTGCTCTTCTCAGCCATAGTAGTAAGAGTTAAGAGGAATACTGTAATGTACTGTTTAAGCTGAGTGATGTATGGGTACAAAGAGTTGATTCCTCTTACACAACTATGAATGCATCTTCAGGGGTAGTGAGAGACTAGGACATGCTTTCAAAAAAATCTGCTCCTTTCTTTATTGTGCTGTACTCTGTCCACCTCTAGTTTGCCCAATAACTCCTACAAATAAATAAGTATCTCAAACAGCCCATGTAAGCAGTCCTCAATAGAAATATTAGTGATTCACTTTATTTTTTTTTTTAAAAAGGGGAAAAAAAGCAAGTGTTGGAGGCTGACGGGGCAGAGGAGGCACAAACACGGCTAACCTTTCACAAGAAGAGTGGTGTGGTTAAGTCTAGACAACGTTCTGCTTGTTTTGTTTTAGGAAAAGGTAACGGTTTCAGTTAAAAATACACCTTTTCATAACATTACAGTCATGTTAGAGGGCTCATTCTTTGTCAGCGCAATTTATATGCACTCACTCACAGTCTTAAAATGGCGCTTAACTTTAAAACCTAATTATAGGTAGTAATCATAGACCGTAAATAAAAGATCAACACTGCCACTGTGACATCACTCAGTGGTTTATGGACTTCCATTTTGAAGCCTCCATTTTGACTGCTGCTGTCTTTGGTTCTTTGAAGCAAAACTTAACCATATTCTGGGAAAAGGGTAGAAGAGGGGAGTAAACAAGAAAGCAAGTTTCTTCAGTGATATCAGTGAGCACGCACGTGCCGACAGGAAGTCTGTATCGGAGAGAGAGAGTTCTGAGCTAGAGAGGCTTTATCCTGGTTCCGAGACCAGAAGGTACATCAGCTGAGAGTTGAATTTCTACATTCTGAGACGCCTAGAAACGTGGAGTTGTAAGTCACATATGTTTTTACAGACTCAGGCAGGAACCATCATACTGCTTAGCTATGTTAGCGTGGGGAACAAGGCAAATTTGCAGCCACTTTTCACTGAAATTCATAAAACTGTGCATTTAGGATGTAACACAATTGAAACTGGTAATTAATATGACAGTTTACCTCGCTTACAGTTGTCACAGATGGGGAAACAGTTTTAAAGATGTTTGTTTCTGCAAAGGTCTGACAGTTTTTACTCACTTTTGGCAGATGCCTCAGGTGGCCATTTCAGGACATGCAGTTTTGGTGCTCTTTTTTTTTTTCAACGAAAATAGTTTTAAACTATTTTTCATATCTGGAACAAATATTTTCCTTGTGTTTTTGTTGTTCCAGTAACTTCAGCACAGTCACTGCTGATCCATCAGTTTCTTATTCTTATTCTTATTAATTGGCTTGGACATCATATTAATTACAAAAAAGGGTAGCAAAAGTTACAAGGCTTCACCAGCCGTTTCATTGTGTCACACACATACTCGTATTTTATTGACATGTTGTTTATGTTACATGGCTTCAGCGGATACCAAATGTTACAATATTACAGGAACCCATAATAAAGTTATCACAAATAAAGATTATTTTAACAAGGATCTTTTTTGTTGTGGCAAACTTGCCAAGAAATAGGCTAAACAAGATATTTTCCTCTTAAAGTAAACATGTCACAACCCTCTGGTTGTGAAACTACTATTTATCATAGTGACACTGTATCTGAACAGTGTTAAACATGCTTTATTTTTGACTGCAGTCACTTATTGGGCAACATCAGCCCAGCCAGTTTGGTTCTGTCTCTTTTTTTTTGTATTTATTTTTTTTAATAACTGTTCTGTGTTTAAACCTGCAGTGAACTCCACGTCTTCTTAGAGAATAAGCTTCACGTTGGTGGGCTGCCTTTTAGAAATTTACCCATTTCTGACATTTGAATTTCTGAAGTTTAGCAAAGCTAAATGCCGGTGTGACTCACACTTCCATCCCCCCCACATAATTTACCATTCATCCTTCATCACTCATCTCTGACATTTTTAAATTAAATGTTATGCCTGGGGAGCTGAAGTCCCAGGATGACGGCCCTCTTATTCAGGATACAGCTGGTTACAGTTGACTGGAGCCAGTGGTTGCAGTACGCGTTGTTAGAACTGCCAATAATTGGCTAGAGAATCAGTGAGCCAGTGCCTAAGTGGATTAGGCTTGTCACTAATGGCAGTTATTTGATTATAAATTGAGTGAAAGTCGCAGGCACCATCACTGTCCCAGTACAATAGAGAAACAGGAGTTCTAAAAGATGTGGAAAGTGAGTCTAATGGAAAACACACGTGCACAACTTGTTCATAATGTCTAATCAACTCCTACAAAGCGTTATGATGTTGGCTGGTTTGGGTTCAGTACAGCCACAGTTGCCTTTCTCAAACATTCAAAACAGAGTGTTTTGGTTTTTTGGGGTTTTTTTTGACTGTCTTGCATCTTAAGTACAACTGCCAAAACTTTGAGGAGACTTTACCCTTTCAGAAACTGCACAGACGGCTAAATGTCACCCAAACAAACTGGATCAGCACCTCACGCTGACAGACCATCAATCTTGGTTCTTTCAATCACTCTTCCTCTTCTCTCTTCAGCCCCTCCCCCTTCTTTTTGTCCTTGTCTTGAACACGCGCTTCATCAGGCTCGCAAACACGTATAGCGACACACGCTCACACAGGTTATAAATCCATGTTTTTGTATCCGTGGTTATCAGTTTACAGTTTAAAACTAGTCGATTAAAATGGCAGGATGACCACTTCAGCTTGAGATTTACAGTAGCTATTCCGGGCATCATTTTGGTTGTAAAATGCTAAGGCCGTCACAATAAATCATTGCTTCTCTGTGTGTTTGTGTGTGTTTGTCTTTTCAGCATTGTAACTAGTTGGGAGGTCAGTATCATAGGACATCCTGTGGTGCTGCCGCTAAAGGTGTGTGAGGAGCTGCTGCAAGTGATGGATGACAGCAACTCAACACTTCCCGCGTCGATGCGTTGCATGAGGTCCTATGAGGTGAGACGTTTACCATGTATTGTAAAGCAATATTCATTGGTTGTTTATCTTTGTTATATAAGCAAAGAGAGAGGGAACTTCATGTACCTTTAGCTTTTTACCTTTTGTAAAAAGCTGTATTAGCAGCACCACAGGCTTTGTTTTAGTTGACAGCGCTTGCTTACTGCTCCCCCTTTTTCCATACAGCGCCTTGTTTCTCCATTATTCAGTAGTGCTTGACAGTGTTTTTATCCCGCCTTAATTAATTTCATGATTCAGAGCTTTCAGTTAACAGCCTCGCTTTAGGGATTATGTGGGTCAAATGCAAGACTTTTCTTTTGTCAGCCTTATTTCAGCTCCTATACACCTGTAATTGTGCAAAATGTGTATATTTAGCCCGAGTTGCCAAGGAAAGCCATGTGACTAGAAAATGGAAGGCGTTAACTTTGCTGACAAGTCTATTCTCTGTGAGGCTTTAAACAGTGATGGGGGTAATTAGTGCCATTATCCTCCACTTCCTGCTCAGAAAGTTTGGCAAGGGACTCCTACCTCTTAAACAAGTCTGCTAAAAATTACAAAGGCTAGATTTGATATTCATTCATTTTTAATTTTATTTATTTCTAACACAGCCTGATAATTATGATGAAACCAAGATTAGGTAAGGTTTAAAGAAATAATCCTTCAAAGTCATCAATGAGTACCTGATTTGTGACTTTTAGGAGAACCAGTGGAGAACTGAGCAAATGTATCAAGTCACTGACAAGTTATCCCATTGATTTAATAATCATCTACAGGATGAAAAGCTAAAGCACTGATTAAGATATAATTAGGAACTTATTGCCTACGTGATAGGTTGTTGTATTTTAGCGCTTACTTTAAGATAAGCTAATAGACTTGGGAATTTAGAAGTGGATGTTTACACTTTTTTCCCCCAGTATATGTTTTAGTAGCTCAGGAAACGGAAATGCCATGGCAACGTACCAGATCGCTCTCTGGCCCTGTCCGTGTAAACCAAATTAAATTCCCATCATCCACATATAAAACAATCCGCTCAGCACTTATCTCTTTGTGGCTGATACTTGGGCACTACTGGAACCCAGGCTCTGGGTTTGTAGGTACCTCTCACTCCGTTATGTCAGTTACCAGCCTCCTGTGCTCCTACTGATGTGTTCTCTAGTTGCTTTACTCAAATGAAAATTAGTTTAAACTGCTACCTGTGCACTTCTCCTCACGTCATTGCTACTAGCTACCAAATTTTATAGGGATTCCACAAGCTCTGCTATTCACTTTTTTGCTAGTCTCTTATGGCATAAGGAATATGCCATAATAAGGATATCCCCTGAAGTCATAAGGAAGCCCACTCTTTTGTTCTCTTTGATGACTGCTGTTTGTCCCAGGCTCCGTAATGAAATGCGCTGGGAGGGAAATCTTAAGATTCTGCTGTATTATTTTGACTAAGATCTGAATTTGACTCGTCTGCTTTCATTCCTCACACATAAAAACTGAAGTCCACCAGTTTAAATGAACACTACCATAATGTTAAACTTAGATGAAGCCACTTTTTCTTCTTCCTTCTTATGGAGGTAGTGGGCTTTAAACCTTAAACATTCCTCACTATGGAATTGCCGTCTCGCCACAATCCTTAAGGGTGAGACACTAATAAAAGGTCAGACCTATCTCTCATTTCCCCCCACACACACACGCACACACACACACTGGTACAATAATGAGCAGTATTTTTGTTTTCTCTGCTAACAACATGACAGTGGTGGGTGGAGTGGAGGGAAATTGGGCCCTGTTGAAATGGAGAAGGTTACAGAGAGAGCGACCCAGACAAGAGACACAGTATCCGTCTGGTGGTGGAAGCGGTTATAACAGTAAAGAGAGTGTGATAAATTGACACACTCAAACATTTCCTGATAGTAGCAGCCTCTTGTGCTGCAGGCGGCAGAGTACGGGAAGGTAATGTGATCATAGGGTTATCTAGAATTACCGGAGACTGTCTGAGAAGAGCATGTGAGACTCGCTGTTTGAAAACACAACAGAGTATCAAAGCATGTAGTGTGGCATCTGCCAATGACCTGAAGAATTATATCTGCTACTTAGACTTTTGAGTGAGTAAAAGGCTTACTGTTATAGTTATAGTCACATACACTTGGCAAATGGAGGGTCACTGGTTCGATTCCAGCCGTATATAGGATTGCACATGGGGAGCTACTAGCTGTGACAGACAAAAGTAGATTTTGACTAACTTTTTGACTTTTTAACTAATTTTGACTACAACAGAACTTCTGAAAAAGAAAAGAATGAAGGTGTTGCAGTCACTAAGTCAAAGTCCAGACCTCAACCTGATTGAAATGCTGTGGTGGGCTGTTAAGAGAGCTGTGCATAAATGAATGCCCAAAAACTTCAAAGAGCTAAAGCGATGTTGTAAAGAAGAATGGACCAAAATTACTTCACAATGATTGATAAAGTCATACAGAAAACCATCACTTCAAGTTAATAGTGCTAAAGTTGGTTTTACAAGTTACTGACTCATAGCATGTACTTATTTATTTTCTTTCTTTCTTTCTTTTTTTTTTTTTT
>VUQG01044729.1:36102-50169 GCA_015106755.1 Etia nguti | reverse complement strand
TAAATCAATAAAATCAATAAAAGTCAATAAAAACAGCTAAAACAACAACAACAACAACAACTAAGGCTGTTAAAACCAAAATGTTTAGGTCAACGTGTGTCAAAAGCCAGACCATAAAAATGTGTCTTCAGTAACAATTTTAAAAGTTCGAGTGTTTGTGCAGATCTAATATTAAGAGTCTGGGACAGAGAAGGCTCTGTCACAACAAGATTTAAGTTTAGACCGTGGAATAGTTAAGGTTAGTTTGACCTGGATCTCACGGTTCTTTCTGGAGCATAAATAAGTAGGAGCTCAGACAGGTAAGAAGGGGCTCAGCCGTTTAGTGATTTAAAAAGAAAAAGTAAAATGTTAAATTGGATCCTGTAAGGAACAGGAAGCTAGTGTAGGGAGGCCAACACTGGGGTAATATGCTCCTTCTGTTTTGTGCCAGTTAGCAGACGAGCAGCTGCATTTTGGACCAACTGGAGACAATAAAGAGAGGCCTGGTCCAAACCAATGTACAGAGAAATGCAGCAGTCCAGTATGCAAGTAATGAACAGATGAATAACAAGTTCAAAGACATTAGCTGGAAGGTATGGCTTTACCTTGGGTAGCTGTCTCAAATGAAAAAAGCTGGATTGGACTACTGCGCTCACCTGCTTACATAGTTTAAAGGAACCATTTGACTTACAATAAGAAGATGAGGGGCCTAGAGCACTGTCGATGTGTTTATTAACAAAGTTGCCAAAAATGACAACTTCTGTTTTGTTTTCATTTAATTTTAAAAAATTTAAGGACATCCACTGTTTAACGTCATCAAGGCAAAGTAATAATAGCTGAAGTGAGTCTGTCCCTACATTTAAAGGCAGATAGATCTGCAAGTCATCTGCAAAACAGTGAAATGAAAGGTTGTACTATGAGAAAATAGACCCCAGTGGCAAACAAGACTACAGTGCAAACAAGGCAGGACCCTAAATAGAGCCTTGAGGTACACCATAATTACAAGAGGCTATTTTGGAGCTGTGGGGGCCCATGTTGCCATAAAAAGCCCTTCCAGATAAGTAGGACTGAAACCACTGAAGAACAGACCCTTTTAGGCCAGCATATGATTCCAGTCATGATAGCATCATGGTCGACGTGTCAAAGGCTGCTGTCAGGTCCAACAACCAGAGGGCAGCAGGGCTGCCAGAAACCAGAGTTAAAAGAATATCATTAAAAACACTTAAACGTGCCATCTCGGTGCTCATTAAGATCAAGGTCGCTAACTGTTTCTTCAGAAATGATTACCCCAAATTTCCCCAAATGGGGAACTGTAGAAAAACTTATTGGTTAAAAAATTATCCCACAAATTTTGAACAAACCAGAAAGAGGTGCAGTTTAAATTAAACACACCTTGTATGAACTTGATTTCTGGTGCCTGAGTTTTCCGGTCTGCTTCGTCTTACCTGGATAAGTATTTGTTTGACCCAAGGCTGCAACAGTCCTGGATTCCCAAAGCAGAGCTGCAAGCTTCTCAGGTCAGGCCCCAGCAGCTCCAGCACCAGGCAAATGTCTAACCACCACACATTAAGGTCAGTTTCCCAAACCACTGTGCTGCAAACACTACATCCACTACAACATGTTCACATTTTAATACTTTGATAGTGACTGTTTCATTGAAGTAATGGATTCTGGAATATGCGCCCAAGAAATCCTGTCTCCAAAAAGGATACGTACCCCATTGACCCCAACCAGCTTAAACTCATCTAGCAGTCGAACGATCCTTTGGCCAAAGGGGTGACGGCCCATAGAACCACTGGCCTGTTGAAAAAGAGGAGACGAGAGGATGAAAACAGAGGAAGAAGAGAAAGAAGAGGGTTTTGTTTTTTTTTTTAAAAAGACGGAGGGGATGATTTGTCCTTTACTAAAAGATTGGCAGAGAGCGATGCTCCAAAGACATAACAGAGGAAAACATCTGAGAGACAGAGCGCTTAGAAAGGATATACACAAGCAGACTGTCACTAACACATCGCAGGAGAGCCAGTTCATCCTCTCCGGCCTGGGTAAAGCCAGCCCCACTCTTCAACACCTTCACAGCAACACGCCGACCTAGCCTGCCAACACAGACACCAGATCAGATCTGCATACTGGTTACTGGACAAAGTAAAAGATCATATCACACAGTCTCAAAATGAACCTACTTGAGGTCCTGGCATAGCCATACAGTGGAGAAATAACCCCAGCCGAGTTTGGACACCACCTGGTATCTTCTGTTGAAGGTGTCCCCTATCTGGATGGGGTGGTACCCACCTGGGGGGGATAACAGTAGAATGACATGAATGAACAAAGTCCCATCTCTAGTTGAACTGCTTATATGGTTGAATTTATAAATTCAACCATATAAGCCATATAAATTCAACCATTTAGCCTAATCACTAAGTTTCAGTGATTCGGCACCTCTCCGTATGACCTGACATCTGAAACCTTTTTATCAGTCGCTAAGCATTTTCCATCTGCTGTTTAGAGAGCTTTGAAAGAGGACTAAATATATGGCCACTAAAGCTATTTCTGCCATTACAACTTCCTATAAGCTATAACATGTCCGTTAGTGAGTAATACATTCAGATCTGCTAGTGGGACAGAGAAAAATGGCGAGGCATACGCCTGTATCGCTTCTCTTTCAGCAAGCATGACACACAGTTCTTGGACATTGTCAGGAGTCTTGAAACTGAATTTCTGTGTCTATTAAATTTAAGCATGAGATACACCGGCCTGTGATTTATTACTGTGTCAGGCACCAGTGGTAGCAGCAGAGGATATATGAGGTACACACAAAGACTTGCACAGCTGGCAGGTAAGAAGCGAAGACCAAGGTCAGACCGGCAAATTGGCAACCAGATACTGCGCATTAAAGCAATGCATAACGAGAGAGGCACACAGGCTTAGTGCAGCTATGAGGCTTGTGAGAAGCCACTCTATGGATTTACAGCTCACAAGCAAAAATATGCATGAATTCTTATGATCGTCTTTGACTCTTTACCCCTCCAAAGCCAAATAGGAGTAACCCTCAAAGCTGTTTTCTGAGCTAAGCGGTTTCTGTCATAATTCAGGCTGCTAATAGAATAAAATGATTGCGTTAACATCAGAACTTAGCCAGAGTGGTCTCTACCTATTTAGCTACCCTTGGAAAAGCCCAGAAACTATTCTAATGGCTGTCAAACCAGATCTGTATTTTGTCAGAATTTGTCATTAAAAGTACAGTGGAGGTCGTCAAATGTTGTCTTTATGGGGGGAAAAGGGTAATATTGGCTCACCTCAGGGATGAAACTTAAATAAATGGTCACGTTATAGTCAATTCACAATACAGTAGGTGTGTAATCTTATGTTCTCAGTCTTTGTGGTTTGCTCTTCTTATACAGAGGCTGTCTAGTTCTAATTATGTCTGAACCTGCCTTCTCCCTGACCTGTCAGTATTTGACCCACAGTCAAAACTCCTTTTCAAACTGCTGCATTTCAGTAAATGGAGCCCGAAACGTTAAAGCTACAAGAAGCACTTCAAGAGCACAAACCTCCACCAAGGCAGCTCTCTCTCTTGGCAGTTTTAAAGCAATAGTGGGGTTTTTTGTTGTTGTATATATTCACTTTTCATCAGCTTGGTGGATAAAAGGCAAATTTTAATGGACTGTTAACACGGCCCCACTATACACCCCTACAAACCTTTTGAGTTATTGTGTTTCCAGATAGCATTATCATGCGTGTCACTCTACCAAAAACAAAACTTCCTTGGCGGAGGTAATTATGGCCGTGACCTTATAAAGATGTAGTGAATATTGGCAAATACAGTACCAGCAACTTCCAGGTCTGAAAATCAAAGCTAGCTAACAATATTGCCAAAAATACTAACAATGTTAGCAAAAAATGCTAACATTGAGACGTCACACTGAGGAGACCATAACCAAAGGGTTAGGTCTCAAGGCCAAATTGTGATGGATTGGTGACTGGTCAAAGTATCTGTAAAAGGGCAACTACTGAAGTGAACTGGACTTGATAGAGGGTTTGATAGAGAGGAAGAGTTTGATAAACATGACAGATTATTCAGGGGTTGAGGATTTGAGGATCCTCAAATCCTCAATCCAACTGAGAATCTGTGGGACACATGGAGACCCCACCTCACAACTTAAAAGATGAAAGGATCTGATGATAATGTCCTTGTGTCTGATGTCCTGAGGGGACCTTGAGACTTCTCAGAGCGCATGACTCCATGTTCAATGGTGGTACAATGGAGAGTACATAATATATGTAGTGAATCTGACAAACCTAAAATTTCTACTCAGAAACCTAAAAGTAGACTTTTCTCTGTCCGGTATCAGAAATGTTAAGATTTCTGTCAAACAGCTCAGTGTGCAGTTTTGCATTTCATATTCACAGACTCATCCAATCTTGTTTCCACCATCTGTAGAACAAACCAGAATCTGTTAACTGTTTCTTTTTTAAAGCTGTCCAATCCACCGCCCAAGCTTTCCTCTCCTAGTACTTGGACAACTCTTTTGGCAAAAATCCGAAAACTATTTGTAAACTGTAGCTGCGAAGCTCAACGTCTCAAAATGATGGTGCCAACAGGAACTTAGCTCACAACAGCGGCCCATTCTCATAAACACTGCATCATTTCCAGCTGGAGCGGGCTCCGAATAACAGAGTCAGCATGTTGAAAGAATCTTTAATTACATCCTGATAGAAGCTGTTTTGAGGGCTTCAAGAGGCTTGGGATAAAAGTGTAGGATACATGTGTGAGTTACCATAACAGTATTCTCGGGGGTCCTCGGAGACCTGACTGTCCTTGGGATCCAGCTGCTCGTGGCATCCAAGGGCTTTGAAACTGTTAGACACGCCACCCTCACTCCTGCAAACACACACAAACCCAGACATTCAAACAGTGTATTCATATGTGTGTCAGTTTCTGAGAGCTGAACTACTTTTGGAGATTCCCACAGACTCATACTGCCGTGGACGTTTGCCTCACTGCCCAGCTGAGAGTGGACAAGCAGCACTGGAAATTGCACTATTTTGACTCAGCTGTAAATCATTTAGAAGCATCTCCACGCAACCTGATAACTCTGCACGCCAGCTGCTCCCAATACACAGATGGCCCGAGGAGTAGGAGTCACGTCATGTCTGAAAATACTGATCACAGGTCTGTTTTCAGCAGAGGGACATATACAGTAGAGTTTTAAGAGCTAGACATGAATAAATGTGAAAGATTTTGGGGGCAAACTTTAAATGATTATTGAGATTGTCAAAAAAAAGTTTAGGACCTGAGCTGCATTTTCTTGAGGTCACGTAAGAATGCAAGGCTGCATAAAAACATGACAAAAGATACAAAATAACAATAATAATAATAATAATGCAGAAAGTTTTATACTCACACACGATGCTGTTCAGCCTCTGTATGAGGCAGGCAGGGGCTATTCTGCATGGTGCAGTTCAGCAGATGTCGCCAGTACCTTAAAATTTCAGATTTTTTGGCATTAAGTGAGGAGAGAGGTAGGCGCAGGAGAAAAGCAAGTATCCCTGATTACAGTTGCTGTGCTTGAATCTAGTTAGGCAGCTGAGAGGTGGAGGTGGTGGAGGTAGAAGGGGTTGTGGTGGGGGGTCTGCTTGGTCTCTCAGGAGGCTGGGATCAGCAGTCAGCAGGGTCTAAACATGGAAATCCCCCTGCAGGCTCTCGGCTCACAGTCTGTCAGGTTTTCACCTGCTCTCCTGCAGGACTTGTATCTTTCAGTCACCAGCCTCAGATTAAACTCTCTCTCTCTGTTCCTCGATGTCTCGTGCACGCTGGGAAAGCTATAAAAGAGAGCAGGCGCCCCTAAAAGATGAGCCGAACGTCACACAAGGCCGAACAGAGTGAGGGAAGAGAGGGAATGACAGCTGCTACAGGGATCACAGACTGCTAAACCTGCCTGCAGCACATTCTTAAGGATTAAAATAAAGTCGTTAGAACAGAGGTCGGCTGAAAGTCCCATTTTTTAAAAACAGATTGCAATTTAAAGCACTCTCTGCATGAGGATTTTACATTTAGATGAGCTCAGATTTTGAGGAAGAAGTTTAACAGACGCATGTGGCACAATCTTGCCAAATATATTGTACACTTGATGTTTCAGCCTCCTTCGCGTCTCAGAGGCTGACCTTCTTGCCAAAACCATGCTGTTAACACTCTTACATGGCACCGCATTTTTATAGTGGATGCCGTGGAGCAAAGGAGCTCCTGGCTCGTAAAACAGAGAAGCGTGCTGAAGGCAGAGGAATGAGGGTTGGGTGTGTGTGATGTGAGATATCAAGAGGCCTGTCGACCTCACGTGAATAACTTAATAGTCAGATGACACATGATGCCATCGCGCCTCCTTGAAATTTTCCAGCTGCAAAGCACATGAAACTATAGCTTACTGTGAGAATGTTTATATTACTGAAGACAGGATTTCTGAACTTCAGAGTGTTAAAAATGTATGCATTTGCTTTGGGTGACCCAAAGGTGTGATGTGGCTATAACTGCAGATAAAAGTCCAGTGAGTCCTGCCTCATTCACCTGCTATTTCCAGCAGATAATCTGAAGTGGATGTTATCCTGCTGTGCCCTGGTCAGCGATTTTCATGCAAGTGACAAGTGTCATAGTTTCCCTTTCCAGTTCTCTTCAATGCATCTGTGGACCCACAAACAGCAGGTGGAAAATAAATGCAAATATTTCTTCCGCGATGAAAATGCAAAAATATTCCACGTTGATGAAAATCTAATGGTACTTTTCTGCATTCGGAGTTTATGACAGGATGAAAAAGCAGCCCCAAACCATGACAGAGCCTCCACTGTGTTTTATACATGACTGCAGACGATCCTAACCTCCTCCATACATATTGATGATATTATCATACTTCAGCCATTTGTCTCAGTCAGCCTTTCACTGAGACCATTTCTGATGAAGATCTCTCTCTGCTTCTGGCTTTGCTGCATTTTCTTTACTTTTCTAAAGGACATGACTTTCAGATACTGTTCATCTGCTGTAGATAGTTTTTAGGCCTGCCACTTCTTCTTTTGTCCGCCACTTGTCTAGTTTGTTGTCTATGTTTTTTTTGCCCTGTGACATACTGGCGACCTGTCCAGGGTGTACCCTGCCTCTCGCCCTAAAGAAATGGGAACAAATTATATGTTTTTGCAACAGGCTTCTAGTAAGTGCCAAAAGATATGAATTAAAATGGGGTTTGTTGCTAAGGTGTTGTTATGTGCTGACACAATATGTGTGTGTTTAAAAAATTATAGTGCAAAATGTAAATCAAATGCTAGAGAATAGCAGGTAACACTGTAAAAATCCAAATATTCGAAACACTTGTTCTACCAGTTCTGGTCCAAAACATCAAACTCCATCTGCATTGCTTTCCAGCTCAGGCCACCAAACACTCAGCAGACCATGGAGACCATGTAGAGATTCACAGGTTCAGAATGTGAGATTAAACACAGGCCTTAGCCTACTGAGTACTTTTACAAATATAGGCTGTTATACTGATCTTTTGAAACATATTCCAAGCCTGGTTGGACTGCAGAACAAACAAAGCACAAGCCAGAGCTTCTTTTAAGTTCTCGCTAGGCTGTTTTGTTGCACAGTGTCAGGGCGAGCAGGTGTCCATTCTTATTTTCCAGCCCATCCTCTCATGTCCTGGTATTACTCTCTAATGTTGGTCCAATCTTAAGCCGAAAAGCTTGTGCTGGCTGTTACCATTCTCCAATTTCACTGAGCTGTAATAACACACTTCCCACAGGAGCAATCGGTGTGTTTGTGTGTGTCTGTGTGTGTGGAGAGAAATCAAAATAGCACCTGCACAAATTTAGATCATTGGGTTAGTAGGGGATAAATAAACAGGTAATAAAAGAGATAATGCAACAAACTTTTTCCTTAAAGTATACATACTAACTCATGCATTTGATCCCCCTGCCCACCACAGACTGAACTGTGACCTGCATTGTTTTGCTATGACCAATCACCCAGCCTGTCTTTGGTTTACAACTTGAAACATATACAAAGAACGCCGACATTAAATATCTTCAGGGGTGACTATGTTTCATCGCCTGCCTGCCACAAGTAAACACATACAAACACCACACTGACTGGCAGCTTAAGTATAGAAATACTTCATAGTTTTACTGATAATCTGAGCAATCATAATGATTGCTGTTATCTCTGCGTGCAGCATGGTGTGGCATTACCAGCTATATGTGACAGGTGCTCATACTCGTAGATTTACAGCCGGCTGAGAGAGAGGACGTCTAAATATGGAGTCTCTATCCTGGATTACTGATGACAGGAAGCAGTTAATATACGAGCCGACACTCAGCTACTGCACTAATCGCTATCAAGAACCACGGACTTGTCACAGTGCTGAAGGGATGCTGTTTAAAAAAACAAAAAAAACAAACAAAAAAAAACAGGTTCTGTCAATAACACAGGAAGTGAAATACATTCTGTATATTGTTGGGTCTATGATAACACTGTGCTTGATACACACCTTCCCAACAAAGGCCTGTGGCTGCCAACTGTTTAACATTTAGACAGAAAAAGTGACAGATCTCACTAATAGCAGTGACAATAACTGAACTGGATCTGTGAGCTGTATCCATCCAGGTTTTAAAGCTCTCACTCTAGAAATAGGCCATCTTGCAATGGAAATGGAACTGTGACATGTTGGTTTTAAGACCTGAGTACTCTTTGCGACAATACTGCACGAGTACTAGGGACGGACCCAAGTGTTTACCACACACTTGGTGAAGACAGTGTGTGGGACTAAAAGTGGAGCTTAACACTTCACTACTAAAACCTGTTTTTTCCCCAACAGCCAGTCAGCCTGTCCCATATTAAAATGTCTAACTGTAGTTTACATGACTTTATTGCTAATTAATCTCTTTGTAGCAAGTGCATTTTTCTGAATATTTTTCTGTAGCTCATTTCTCTGCATGTTGAGGCTTAGGGGTGTTTGGGGTAGGCTGTTTCACGTAAAAAGTGCAGGTGTCTGCAGCTGTATGCTGACGTTGCTTTCACCAAATCAATCTGATAAGCTGCACCTGTTGACTGCATTTGCGTTGTTAGTGCCTTTTTTGAGCATTTTGTTGGAATTGTCTGATAAATGATGTGACTTTGTGTGGTACAGCCCATCCAAGAAGTCAGTGAAATTCTAGTATTTTATTTGTCATGTTACCCAACACTGACTAGCAGATAAAAGCTCATTAACCTCAGCTGCTCTTTGGCAAATACGGCCAATTTTGGTTCCAGAAAAATCAGGATACCTAATGAAGAGTATGTGTTTTGGTGTGATAACCATTCTTTAAATGTCGTAGTTTAAAAAAAAAAAAGTGTACCTAGTCAGTTGCTTGACTTACATTTACCCATTTTTACCAGTGGCTATATATATTGTGCTGGCTCACTAGCATCTGGATAGATGGAGTGTTCAGTTACAGTGTTTTAATGGTTTCTACATTACAGGGCAAGAAAGAACAGGTTAAAACTTTTGTAATATTTTAGGATCATTACCTGACATTATAAAAAGGCACCTTGAAGTTGAAAATGAACCAGACATGAATTAAACTGAACTGTACAACTGAACCACATCAAGAAAACACATCAGGATCCTCCTTCTTTCAAAAGAACTTAAAGTTCAAACATGTTCAAAAAATATTTACACACAAATTTAATAATGCGGAAAAAAAAAAGAAACTTCTGTTAACATCTGGACCTGTTTATTGCATCACATTAAACTGTTGTTAGGTTCATCCTATCAGTTGGTTAGAGAACGCTAAAGTCATGATTACTTAGGAAAAGTATGTACAGAACAAACATCAGAACTGAGCTTTGCTTACACAAGCAACACCAATGCACATGGTAAAAACATAAAATCCTGTTTTGTTTGTTTTTTTTAATTTACAAGATAACTGCTTGAAACATTTAAAATGGGTCCAAAATGTTCAAAAATAATCAGCATTTGAGGACAACTGGATTTGAGTTTGAAGTTTGAAACTCCTCAAATCCAACTCGATGTACAAAAACAAACCCATCTGAATTCTTCTACAACAAAAAAATATCTGAATGTGACGGGAATAAATGTTTTATAGATCTGAAAGGAAAAATCCAACAACATATGCAATAAAATAAATAAACAATAAATTAAACTGGGAAAATAAAAGGATTCTCAAATGAGGCGTGGCAGAGCAACAGGCACCTTTGTTAGGCAATTACAATGTCTGATATAAGTCTCAGAGATGAGCTTTTTTTCCCCTTTTTGTAAAGGAAAAAAAAAAGAAAAAAAGACACGTACATTGACGCCAAAACACAAATGCTAATTAAACCACATCAGGGAACAGCTGCTTCATCAGTGTAAAAAGATTTAGCAAAAACATATTTTTCCTGAAATGTCAAATTTAAGCAGAGGTCATGTGACCACAAAAGAGAGAACAGGTCTAAGTAGAGCCCGACCAATTTATGAGTGGGCCGATATCGTTAGCCAATATTAGCTATTTACAGATCTGTGGGTATCAGGATTTATAACGGCCAATAAATGAAAATGAAAAAGTAATTAAGTAAAATAGAGACGGGAGAAACACCATTCAACTATTTCATGTTGTGACAGTGTATCGATTGGTGACCCGAGGGCACTCTGTAAGCGTTGGCAACAATCAGCTGATCTATGCAGGATGGGCCAGAGTGAGAAAAATTATTTATTTATTCTAATTTAATCGTGTACTGTAGACAGTGACCCTAAAAACTTTTAGAAATGTGTTAGATTCAACCTGACTTTAAAGGGAAAATTAATTCAGCATAATTTAGTGTACAAATAAAGTATTCATTGAGTTTATTCCACATTTTGTTTTGTTTCTCTATAACAACCCATGAGACACCTTTAAAATCAAAAGTAAATGTCCCCAGTATTTGACATTTCTAAAAGTATTCCTCAGCTCTTTTGTGCATTTTATTTTTAATATTTTTGCTTTTATTAGTTAAGTTCAGGTTTGATCTCTTATGGATTTTGTCTGCATGTAGTTTAACTTTTGTAGAAGATTTGACTTTTGGACGGACTGTTTTTAAGTTAGCTACAAATGTCTTTGTCAAACTGCTTTAAATCTGCAAATAAAAGCAAAGATTGCAAAATGCAACAAAATTTGTGAAATGTTACCTAAAAACAAAAATTAACCAAGCTGTAGGTTATCTTAAAAAGAAAGCAGACTGAGAGCTTTTATAAAACATTAGTCTTAAGTTTAAACTAAATTAGGGAGCAGCTACAAATTACAGTAAAAGAACTGGTAATGATAGGTAATGAAATATACCCAGGGAAACCATCCAATAACAGCTAACTGACCACGACAATAGAGTAAGACTTGGAAGGTTGATCTCAGGAAGGTAAAAACAGAATGAAAACATACTTCAGATTCAATAAGTGGTAACTTAGACCACTGACAGTGTCATTATCAATTTGTAAGACTTTGAGAAAACGTGGTAGAAAACTCCAAAGCTGTTGATGTTCAAGGTCAAATCCTCCTTTTCCCTTTTGCCACTTTATTTTGTCCTCCAGCACACGTAGATTTTTTTCCCCCAACAAATCTACCTTTAAACTTGGGGCAGGAATGTTCTGTGCAGTTACTCTGAAAAATGTCCATCAAGAAAGAGAAAACCCCCCAAAATGATCTGTTTTGTTTTGTTATTAATTTCCCTTTAGGTGACTTAAACATTAGAAATCCAAGGATCAGAAGAAATTCCTTTGTTTTGATGTGCTCGGTTTCACATTTTCTCAGTTTTTCCCCTCCTCAGCGATGTGGCGCTCCTTTTGTTCCCAAAATGAGGCAAAAGAGGAGTGTAATTGTACACACCGATTCAGCACAGGAAACATGGTCAGTGTCAATGAGCATTTCTCACCTCACTAATAATTAGTCTGTCAAAATGACAGCAGAATCACAGTACGTGACCAAATAGTCCTTTATCTTAGGAAAAAAAAAAAGATTTCTTTTTTTTTTGTTTTTTTCCAAGGAGGTGTCAAGGAAAGTTTCTTTCCACAAATGTCTATCCCAGCCCTGGAAATCATAGGTCTGTAACCTTGTTTTCAACAGCAGCTGCTATCTGTTGGAGCCTGTAACCAAGCTGCATCTTCTGAGCTGTGCAGTCCTCTTCCAGAGCTGTTATAATCTGATAGAAGATGAAAAGAGTTCAATTAAAATTCTTACTCAACATTTGAAATGATATATTAAAATTAGAGCAATGAGCTAACTTCCTTGAAAAGATTTAACTCCAAGAAGCTTCTCAAGCTTTCGTTGCCAGCAGATTACTGCAATCTAATGTAGTTTGTATTGAAGACCCCAACTTGTATGCAAAAACATGCTACCTACTAGCCAACCACTAGTAAAACCTGAAACAGTGCAATGCAAACCAGAAGTGGAGAATGCACCCCCTTCAAAGTTAAGGATATTCCTGGGTGCTCCTGCAAAGACATTCCAAAAGGTACAACTTTTACTAGGAAGGCAAATATTCTCCTTTTCCGGTTTGTGCTAGACTTTTCAGAGTTTACTAGTCCTCTGAGAGCAGTTTGCACATTTGCAGACAAGATGGCATTTTCCATGCAAACTGTGGAAATCTGCTAGCAATCAAAACAGTTGCAAGAAAGTTTGAATCAACTGGTTGGGAATACACGTTTTCCTTTCAGTGGTTGCCAGATCGTTGTGGACTTGTCTCTAAGCCTCTATGACTGGAGCCTTGAGCATACAGCATACAGCAAAATCTCAATGAAAGTCTGAGGAAACAGCCATCTGCCCTGACCTCAGTAAACACTTTTCCTGGTGAGTTTATAACAAGAACTACAAAAAGCAAATGCTGTTTCTATTGAGTATTTAATGCTGTTTTGTATGAGACAACTGTGGACTTTAGAGATCGGACATCCAAATATTTTAGGGAATTCAATCAGTTTTTCAATCAATAACTTGAGCTACACTCCTGAGAGTTCACACATATGCACATACCCAACTCTTTAAATAATGATTATATGAAATCCCTGTCAGCTCCCAAGTAGTACCGACCTTGTGTCAAATAAAAGAACACTTACTATCAAAATGATTACATTTTTTTCAGTCAGACAAACATAAAAGTTTGACTATCATGATGCCGTAGTGTCAGTATTCACAAAGATGCACTGATGTGCACATGGAAATAGTGCTGAACTAAATCTCTCCCTTGACAACATAATGTGCAATGCAAGCATCATGTTTGCATATTTTTGTGATACTCACCTGATCGTAGTATTTGTTGATGTACTTGTAAAGTTCATGTAAAGCCACGAGGCAGTTGACCTCAGCAGCGTAATTCTGTTCAGGGAGAATAAAAATAGAGAGGCGAAGAAACGTCAGCGGTGGGAAGCTGTTAAAAACTGCATCAGTTGCTATTCATATTTTATTTCAAACTCCACATCCAGCTTGTTATTCTCCCAGCCAATTGGAAACTTCCACGTCCTAAAAGTATTTATGTGTTCAGTCATTGTCTAAAAAAAGTTACTTTGACTAAATGGGAAAAGAGTAGGTAACGTACACGGGAGAGTTCTGCTAGGGCCGAGTTCATCTCCTGGTCACTGGCAGAGATGGTCTGACGGATGTCTGCGTAATACCTGGAGAAGCAGGGAATCACAGATTTTTACACCAAATCCACAGAAATTTGAACCTGAATTCAAAAGAGACGTTTACCCCTAATAGCTCGCCACTCTTTCCGCTGATGATTGGTTTAATTTTAAATAAGAAAAGATGATGAGTTATGAGTCTATGGTGTATCAGTGAGGAAAACATGTAGAGAAAGATCGCAGAACACTCTAGCGATCCTTTTTAAATGCAGATCAGGCTAATAAGGCTTCGAAAACAAGCACATTTGTTACCTAAAATCTTGTCTAGCAACACTTTAATATTTCAGCAGGGCGACATGCCGAGCTTAATGTGCAGAAGGTAGTAGTAAGTGTAGCAGTCTGCTCTCAGACCATCCATGCATGGAGCCTCGCGGGCTTAGTCTACCCTCTGTCTGGCGCTGACAGATCATCCTGGGCCTCACTCTCTCCT
>VUQG01044728.1:13834-35287 GCA_015106755.1 Etia nguti | reverse complement strand
GATGCATTGAGTTTTTCCTTTCCAGTCACCTTTCTCACTCACTATGTGTTAATAGACCTCTCTGCATTGAATCATATCTGTTATTAATCTCTGTCTCTCTTCCACAGCATGTCTTTATCCTGTTTTCCTTCTCTCACCCCAACCGGTCGCAGCAGATGCCCCCCCCCCCTGAGCCTGGTTCTGCTGGAGGTTTCTTCCTGTTAAAAGGGAGTTTTTCCTTCCCACTGTCGCCAAAGTGCTTGCTCATAGGGGTTCATATGATTGTTGGGTTTTTCTCTGTATCTATTATTGTACGATCTACTACACAATATAAAGCGCCTTGAGGCGACTGTTGTTGTGATTTGGTGCTATATAAATAAAACTGAATTGAATTGAATTGAATTGAAAACTGATTCAAGACCTCTGGGGAGATCTGAAAAGGGCTGCACAGCTCCCATCCAGCCTGATGGAGCTTGAGTTGTTCTGCAAAGAAGAATGGGAGAAACTGCCCATAAATGGGTGTACCAAGCTTTTAGCATCATACTCAAAAAGACGGCAGTAATTGCTGCCAAACATCCTTCAACAAAGTATTGAGCATATGCTGTGAATACTTCTGCACATTTTATGACATGTGTGACTTGTTTTTTAAAGTGGTCTTGAAGAAAATGTGGAAGAAGTGAAGCACTGTGAATACTTTCCAGATCCACTGTATGTAGTGCCACTTAAATTAGATGATGTTTTTGGCAAAGATGTTCAAAAAGCTCGGAGTCTGCGAAATATCTATATCCCTAAAATAATAATAATAAAAATGAACTGTGAACAAAAAAATATCTGTGTCCTTATTAAAATGTCCTTCTGCTAAAGCTAATTTGGTGACCTAGTTTTTCTACTTCTGAATTGCTAAGTATTCACTTCAAGTATTTCCATGCTAATCAATAAAAGAAGGACCAGTATTTTCTTGTTTTATTGCACAGTAACTACATAATAATGTTTAATATCACGTCAAATTCTTTCACGGCTTTTGTCGATATACCCTATACAGAATGTTAAATAAAATATATAAAACAGTAACAGGTAGAGGTTTTTGCCAACTCACTTCTCCATGCAGTGAAACTCTTCCGGCTGACACATTTTTGTCCTGAAGTGTTGCCGTACTGTGACGTCACTCGAGAGCGACAAGCAACAATGGTAAGTGAGCAAGCAATTTTCTCTACGGCTCTTAAAATTAAAATATTGAAACCTGTTATTTGCTACTGCTACTTTATTCTCCTCATTCTAAACCTCAATATACGTGCTGCCACGTTCTTTCAGACTATGTTATGTATAACCTGTGGAGTAAAAATGGAATTAAACGTAAACATCATTCTGCTAGCGAAAGGCTAGCGACATTTGCTTTTTTCCTCGGTTGCCGTTGTCGAAGCTCTCAGCCATCTAAGCCATTCATATTTTCGATCGAGGATTTCACCTATTTTTCTAATGTTAGTGATGTTTTAAAAAGGACAACGGGTTCTCTGTTAAAGTTTGTTTTTTCTCGTAGTGTAAAATAAGGTGCTAGCACTTTCCAGTTGCCTGTGAAGAATTAAATAAATTGCTAAGCTAACTGGTTATTTAGGCTAAGATATAATCGTCTGTAAGAGACAAAATGAACTCGTTCTTTAATTTCTGCTGTGTTTACACAAGTGTGTTATTCTTGTAGGGACAAAGCCAGAGTGGAGGCCACGGTCCAGGAGGAGGCAAGAAGGATGACAAGGTGAGACTGACAAAACTAAAGCTGATCGTTTTGGTAGCAAATGTTTATCTTTACAGTTACTTCTGAACAAATAACTCGTACCTTCTTGCAACTATTTTTCATTTACAATACTGTGCAAAGGTTTTCATGCCACATTTTGCTTCCAATGAGCCAGACTTGTTTTTTTAACGTGGCGTGGCAATGAACCCAACACAACCAACACAGTAAAAGCATTTGTGAATAGAAAATTACACAATGGAACACTATCTGACATGGATTGGCCTCCTCAGAGCCTGGACTTCAATGTTATTTAAACTGTGTGGGATCATCTTGACAGAACAGAACAAAAATGTGTGCATTTTGCTTCATGGCTGTACAACAGAAGAGTGCCAAATAAAGGCATAAAACTGAATTCTTACCTCTAAAGTGAGGGGATCTGGTGGCTTCCTTACATAGTGGGTTGCATTTTGCTGGCATCATAGTTTGAGGGAATGTATTGTATATATTTGTATGTATTCAAAGATCTTACATGATAGGCTGACATCTGTTTATGTTGTTACATAAGTAGTTTGAGCTTTAAAACTGTACATAATGTTCCCCACTGTTAATTTTTTTTCGTTTTCTGCTAATTGAAGGATAAGAAAAAAAAGTATGAGCCTCCAATACCCACCAGAGTTGGCAAGAAAAAGAAGAAGACCAAGGGACCAGATGCTGCAAGCAAACTACCATTGGGTAAAGGAGTGAAAAGCTTTGCACTGTGAACAAAAGTCTCTGCTGCCAACTTGTTTTCCTGTAGATCAGAAAATTTACATTCATAATTACATTTTTTTCCCATGCTTTTCTTTGATATTCTGTGTGAATTCATTGGATACATCCTTGGACACTTTGTTTTTACTCAAGATATCAGGGATAATTGGCAATTTATAAAGTTGAAATCTTTTTCATTGTGTGACATAGTATTTGTTGTTGTATCAACTTGGTTACAAGCTGTGCATATTTATTTTGATATTCTGCTTTTTTGCTATTAGTTACACCTCACACTCAGTGCCGCCTGAAGCTGCTGAAGCAGGAACGGATCAAAGACTACCTGCTTATGGAGGAAGAGTTTATCAGGAACCAGGAGCAGATGAAGCCCCTGGAAGAGAAACAGGAGGTCAGCATTTGCACCTCAAATAAAACACTTCTTTCTGTGTTGCAGGTCTGGGTAAAATGAAGTTACCAAAAAAAAACCCAGTTGTGTTGGGGATCTTGTCAAAATTAATTTAATTAATTATGACCTCAGAATTCAAATTCATCATGCAGTAGCACCTGAATAGCATCTGACTTCCAATGACTTCCTTTTTCAGAATGACAATGATCCCAAACATCCCAAAAGCATATCTGGGTAAAAAAACCACACACACAATGGAGCTTTAATTATGCTGAGGTCTGGCTTGTTTTTGTAACCCAGATACCTCAGCATAATTAAAGCAGCGTGGGATCATCTAGACAGTATTTGTACCTGACTTCATTTTGTGCTCCATGTCTTGGTCAAATGAAGTTACACAAGTACTGTTTGCGTTTACAGGAGGAAAGGTCAAAGGTAGATGACCTGAGGGGGACCCCCATGTCTGTAGGCACTCTGGAAGAAATCATAGATGACAACCATGCCATTGTATCCACCTCAGTGGGATCAGAGCACTACGTTAGTATCCTGTCCTTTGTGGATAAGGATCTGCTGGAGCCAGGCTGCTCTGTCCTGCTCAACCACAAGGTAATATTAATATTTTCTTATTTACAATGAAGACCAAAAAAAATGTGTTAACTAACTTCCCAGTAGTGTTTTTTGACCCAACTCCACAACCTCTCACTGCTATTCATTGTCCTTGGGTCAGTGAGTATTAATCAATTCCCAAAAACTGAATTTAGCTGACCTCAAAAATTTACACTAGTTGTCTTGTATTTGTATATTATTGTAGGTTCATGCTGTGATTGGGGTACTAATGGATGACACTGACCCCTTGGTGACGGTGATGAAGGTGGAAAAAGCCCCACAAGAAACCTATGCTGACATCGGAGGACTGGACAATCAGATCCAGGAGATTAAGGTATACTATAAGAAGAAGCCAGAAGCAAAACTGACATCTTATAGTCAAATGTTTAAGCCCAAATTTACAGTTGTTTTTTCTTTTTAGAAATTAACTGCATTTTTAAAACATTTTCTAACAGGAGTCAGTGGAGCTGCCTCTTACGCATCCAGAGTATTACGAAGAGATGGGCATTAAGCCTCCCAAAGGAGTCATCTTATATGGACCACCTGGCACAGGTAAGTCTCTGAACTGTGGGTTCTTAAAAAAGTTTCTCCTGCCAGCAAAGATTAGTGTCCATACAGATATTAGTTGTGCTGTAGGGAAATTATAACCTATGAAATCATTTTAGTGGTTTCGTTTCATCTCTCCATTCATCCTACGTCTTAGAAGTTTTAAGATTCTTTTCAGATCTAACCTTTAAACATTAATACTTTTCTGTAATTTTCAAACTCCATTATAATATGATATTCAGTGTGAAATCAGCTGTTAAATCTGGTGTAATTTGAAAGAAAAACTCTGCCGTCAGTTCTTTTTAATGAAGTTTCCACAAGATCAGTTTCTGCCTTTAAAAAAAAAAAGTGATACTCCTGTTTACTTTCCTTGTCGTGGTGATTGGTTGTACAGTGAACTCCACCGCATTTAAAAGTGTTTCTAATATTTTAATCCCCTAATGTCTGCTCAGAAATCACATGACCCTGTTTGAATATCTCATTTTATGAATTTACATAAAATCCGTTCTTCACTGAAGACGATGTCAACAAGTGAAGCAGATGGACTAGGACTCGCATTGTGCTTTGACTTAGCTGTAAATTTCACTGTAGTGTCTACAGCTCGCTGATGTTTTTATGAGGCGCTGCATGTCAATGCCGTTTCAAATAGAAAGATGCTTTGGGCTGCCACAAGGGGTCGCAACAGCAGGCAGCTCTGCATGTTTGATCTGGGGGAGTTATACGCCAGATGCTCCTCCTGACACCTCCCCAATGGGGATTTGTGTCTCCAGCTAGAATTGAACCAGAGATGTTGAAAAACACAAAGCTATGTATTTTGGTACACTTAATATGTTTGGATATTTATTCTGTAATTTTCAAGGGTGTCCAAACAAACATACCAACATAGTTTTACAATGTCACTCTAAAAACGGTTGTCTTGAGGGGATTTTGAGAAAAATAATAGTACAGCAACTGCAGAAAGTTGACTTTCTTTCAGTGAAGATACTTTTGTGTGAAGGCCACTGAGTCTGTGAACTGTGGAGATGATAGAGTTCCTAATTTAGCTGCTCAGTGTTTAATATTTTATCTTCAGAGTTCATAAAATCCTTTTAAATTCTAATAAAACATTTCCAGTAATGTTAAATACATAATGCATGGAAAGTGATAAAGCTAAGCGAGTAATACATCCATAACATAAGCTGTGATTATGTTATGGAAAGCTGTGTAATTCTTTCCCTTATAAAGATTGCATCTGATGATCTCCCCTCTACTCTTAATGACGAGTTCTGACGCCTCAGTGTAAATCAGTAAAAACGTGGTTTGAGGACCTTTAGAATAGAAAATTTACAGGTTTTTCAAGGGTAGCTGCATCGGCAGAGATCACCCTCACTAACTTCTGATGCAAAGCCAGTCATTGAGTTCTGCAAGCAGGGCTGAAATATGACACAAACTGCGCAGAGCTTTAAGCTTTACTTTTAGTAGGCTTTCATGGGGTAAAGAGTTAAGCCTTCTTAGAAACTGTAGCTGGTGGTCTCTCTGTCAGCAGCCACAGGAAATGACGTGTGTGATGAGCTCTTTGCCCACGCCATTTTACTGAAAATGTCTCCAATTGAATGCAGGCTCATGGCCACAGACCAACTGTTCTACGTGTTGCATTGAAATGAAAGATTAAGGTTCAAGTGAAATAGAGTCCAGTCCTACGCTGGACTCTATTTCACTTGAATTAAACTATAGACGTGCAGCAGGTATGTTTTAGACTTTCCTCTGTTATCCACGTACCAGGTAAGACGCTTCTCGCCAAGGCTGTAGCCAATCAGACATCAGCCACTTTCCTGCGCGTGGTGGGCTCAGAGCTGATCCAGAAGTATCTGGGAGATGGGCCCAAGCTGGTGCGAGAACTCTTCAGGGTAGCAGAGGAGCACGCCCCTTCAATCGTCTTCATCGATGAGATTGACGCCATCGGCACAAAGAGGTAAAAAGAAGCACTGAAAGCATCAGTGCAGTGATGTTTTACCTATGCTGCTGAGGAGTTGGAAGGGAACGCCAAGGTGTTGATTATTAAGTGTGATAAATGGCAGCGTTTTCATTTATCACAGTTTTATTTTTATAATGCTTTCACAGCACATTAACAGTGCAAGGTGATGTGCTGCTGCTGCAGGGTTTTTGTCATCTTCTCAAGTACAGGATGCTGAGTTTATCAATTACACTGCGCAGTCCTTTCTTACACATTTTTCACTTAATTTTCCCTCTCACCCTGCTGCAGGTTGTAATATTTCAGGGTGTAGTCTTTGCAATAGGATGACAGAGATGTGTTTCTAGGACCAGAGGCAGCTTGCACAAAGTGGTGGGTGCACAGTATAGTGCTTCTAGGAAAATACGGCACCTCTTGCCATTAAAAGCAGCACAGTTCCCTGATTTATTTGTACAAATACTTTAAGAAGAGTTTTTAAAGGATAAAAAAAATTTCTGAGCTCTGTGTGTGCGTGTGTGTGACTCTGTTTCCATTCTCTGCCCCACAGCCCATGTGTCTGTTGTAATTGTTTTCCTCCTCTATGCTTGCTGCATATGCTGCTCTTGTTGAACGTTATTAGATCACTGCATATCTTGTAAAAGCTTGAATAAAACAGACTTTGTTGTAATCATTCATCTTATTACAGATTTCTTGTATGAACCTCAGACTGGAGGTTACTAGGCTGCACTATGATTTCGACAGTCAGTGCACCACCTCCTCCTTTCCTCCTCGATGAAGGTCTACATTTTGTTAAGCACATTCTCCAGTTTTTATCTTGATTAGTTCTCAACCTTCACTTTAACCTGTATAAAAGGTGCCACACAAATGAAGCCTGTTTGATGGAAGACCATAAGCAAGCCCAAGGATGTGAGACAATGTAGGGGATGCCTTTTATTTTCAAGTGGTGTGTTCACTGCCTGTTTTGTGTAGGTACGACTCCAACTCCGGTGGTGAGAGGGAAATCCAGAGGACCATGCTGGAGCTGCTCAACCAGCTAGACGGCTTCGACTCGCGGGGAGACGTTAAAGTTATCATGGCCACCAATCGGATAGAAACGCTCGATCCAGCTCTCATCAGACCCGGTCAGTACGAGTGTGACTCTGCACTGTTTGTCACTGCCTTTCCATCTTTATTCACATCCACAGTACTGTAAACTAGACTGACATTCAGGACATAGCTGCATTTTGCTGAGTCACTGCAGCGAGTGGAAATGGAAATGTCAGGTTTTATTTCTGCTTTTGGAAGTGACTATTCATATTTCTTCTAATCAGCCACAACCTGCTTAAACAGCAGACTCACTGCTGTTTAAGCTTTACCAAACACTGCTCTAAGTCCTGCTTACGAACAGTGTTGGGAGTGTTATGAGAAAAGTAGCTCCATAAATAGCTTCCCTACATTATTAATATATGATTGATCACCTGAGTTTGATTAACAAGACTGTTTTTGAGTGAGACTCATTGATCTGCTGAAGACTAACAGACTCGTAGGAGAACAGAGTCACAGTCAGTTTGTGATTTTTTTTTTTGTTTTCTGTCGTACTCCTCAGGGAGAATCGACCGTAAGATTGAGTTTCCCCTTCCCGATGAGAAGACCAAAAGAAGGATCTTCCAGATCCACACCAGCCGTATGACAGTAGCAGATGATGTCACCCTCGATGACCTCATCCTGGCAAAGGATGACCTGTCGGGAGCAGATATCAAGGTAAGAGAAGACTTTTTTCTCTCTCTCTTTGGCACTCACACTTTTTTCTTCAGAGTACAGAGAAGCACAAAAAACACTAACTGCAGACAGAGACTGACATATTCTAGCTCAGCAGAAGTTTTTTCCCCTCCCAGTCCTACAGCTGTGATGGTTTGACCAAGCGAATGCTGTAAGGCTGTACTCGAACTGTATTGAATTTTCTGCTCAATACAAACTTCAGTTTGCTAATTTTTTTCCCTTCCATGGAGACTCTGCCGAACAGGAAATCCATTTTTAATTCACAGGGAAAATAATTTTTTACACTAAAACTATTTTTTTAAACTTTAAAAATTAGAAAACAAATAAAACTACCATGAAATTACTTGTGCTGTGTTACAAAATTAACCCACAAAATTTGCTGTTCACTTCCAAAAGCTGAAACTGGCTGTACTTGTAGACCTGACAGTTTTAGCTACCATAGTCTACTAACCACTTTACCACTTTAGCATTAGCTAACACTAAGATCAAATTGTCTGCCAAAGCATTTAAATGGTTTTTTTAAAAAAAATGTTTTAATTCATTAAATTTTTTTGTGCATTTGTGGGGGAAAAAGAAATCAATAAAGACGCTCAACCTGAAGAATCTGAATGGGCAGAGGGATCTCTGCTGGACTGTTTAAAACATGAGAGTGAAATATGAAGCATGTCCAGCCTCTTTGCATCCTAGCAGGGGAGCTGTGTCCTGCTTTCTTCATTTGCTCCGGCCTCCCTCTGATGCTGCAGCCATTTATTGATTGTGTGAGGGCTTGGCGGCGAGCCAGTTCACACTGTGGCTCAGCAAAACGGGGAATACAATGAGCAGAAAAGGCTGCTTGAAGGAAAACAAGCGGGGGTTGATTTTCTAAATGATTTTCACATCAACACTTAATTAACTTTATTAAGTTCCCCGTTAAAAAAAGACCTGACCCAAAGTGTTCAGATCACTCACACAGCTTTGCTGCCCTCGTGTGGCGTGTGGCGGAATAACACATGGAGGTTTCTTGGATGACATTTAAATGGTAATGTTTGGGAAGCAAACAATGAGTTTGAATATTAGGGATGTCCTTTCTTTCCTCAGACAAACATTAAACAGTAAGGCTCTGTCTGACTGTCGAGCACATTTTTGAGCATGTGACATGACTGTTCATGGTCAGTTTGACATCAAGTGGGGGAAAAAGTGGAAGCAAAGCCACAAACAGCCGGCTTTTCATTTCTTAAAGCTCGTACAGCTTTGTCACATATTTGTATCGTATTCCTTCAAGTAAGCAGTTTTCACGTTCTAATTAGATGTTAGTAGATTTTGCCTGAGATTATTAAATTAAGCATTAATCCAGGAAGTAAACTTAAGAATCTAAATAACAGCACAAATCAGAGTTGTTATCACAACCATTCTACTTTATTTTTAGACTGTGTAATGTGCTTGTTTTTCCTCCAGTTTGACTCTCGTTGCTCTCCCTGTGTTTCCTCCTTTCATCCTCCAGGCCATCTGCACAGAAGCAGGCCTCATGGCTTTGCGAGAGCGCCGTATGAAAGTCACCAATGAAGACTTCAAAAAGTCCAAGGAGAACGTTCTGTACAAGAAACAGGAGGGCACGCCAGAGGGGCTTTACCTCTAACCTTTAAACATTTTTGTTTTCTCTCATCCTCCCCACCCCATCACTATCTATCGCTGTGTGAAAGAGAGGAGGCAGCAGCTGAGTCGCCTCCTCAGAGAGTTTGATATATTTTGTGCACGTCATGTCTGGCTTATCCCGCTCTCCCGTGAACCGTTACGTGTTAAAACAATAAAATGACAAATATAATATCTAATCGCTGTGTGTTACTCATCACTTTTTCTTTCACTTTGCAGCAGCAGCATCTGGTTCCTTTTAACTTCCTGTAGGCTTCATTGGTCGGCTACAACATTTTGAGATATTCACATGAGTTATGCGACTTCTCCAGTTCTCCCGAGTGTCATAAACAGTCCTGTTAATATGCAAAGTCTTGTTTTGTGCAGCACAGTACACTGGCTATTTAGAGACTCTCAGAATGTTTGGGATGAAACGCCCTGATTGTGATGTTTCACTCAGCCGTCGCCTCCAGGAGCTGCATAATGTCACTGCACTAATGCCCAACTTTTTAAGTGTTTATAGAACGCAGAGTGGGTTTTGGTGCATGTTTATGTTTGTGCGCACAACCCCCTCCCCAATTTAAATCAGCCTCCGAGTTAAGTAAATCCAGCTAAGCTGCCCTTGCTGCAGTGTGACATGCGGCGAGCGGCAGCGTTGATTTAATTCCTCTTGATGTGGAGCCATGTGTAACTCGCTGCTCAGCAGAAAGTGGCCCCATGCAGCACGGGCATCAAACCACTCACTGGGCTCCAGTGAGGACCGAGCTGCTGCTGCTGCTGTTCTGCAGCCCCCTCCTCGCAAGCTCTCTCGCCTTATTAAATCAGTCACGCATTTCAACTGCAGCTCATTCAGCAAATGGAAGAATTGAAGGGGGGTGGGGGGGTAAAAAAACAAACATTTAAATCAAGTGCAGCGCGTTTGGGTGCCGGCAGATGGGTGCCGTGTTTTATAATGAGACATTTGCCCTGTCAGCTCAAGGCAAACTCACGGGTTGGGTATTTCTTAACAGCCCCCGTGAGTGCGCGCACACACACACACACACACGCACCAATATGGGCTGATGCAGCAGGGTGTCGGCGCGCTTTGATAGTTTCCATTTAATGCGCTCTCCCAAAAAAACAACGAAAACCCTGAAGTTCCCACATATTATAGAAAAAAAGGAACAATAAGGAACAAAACGCTGCATCAGAAATGCCTTTAATTGTCCCCGTGTTGGTTGGAATATTTAAATGCTCACTTATTTGCCTTGCAAATCTTATATCAATTTATTTGTATGTTTTAAACTGCTCAAAGTCTTGCCTAATGGCTGACTAATCCATCTCTGATACTGTTTCAGGTAAGCCCCAGATATCCCACTCTTCCCCTTTATTTTTTTTAAGAACAAAGAGGTTTAAGGTGAGAAAATCGGACTGTAAGGCATACATATGAAACGGCAATATTATGTTTCATATGCCATTTGTGCTGGAAAATGTGGTCCCAGTAAATAACCAGCACAGCTCATGGTTTCACCTCTGTGATACTGCAAAGAGCAAAGAATTTAAGAAAAGAAACGCATGTGAGAGAGAGAGTCGGAGAGATGCAAAGCAGTAGCAGGAAAAATGTATATCTGCTTATGTAATGGCCATTTCTCTTGTTAAACAGGGCGAAACACTGAACAAATTCAGTAAGAAGTCACGATTAGTTCCAGCAGATTAACAAATGAAACAGCTTAACTTGAGTTAGAGTTATTCGACCTGATGAGAGGGCTGCAAGGAGCCCGGCTGGAATACATAGATGCACTATGCTGGGCTAAAGCCTTCACTAAGATATTTAAGAAGATATTTAAAGGATGATGTGTCTCGGTGACCACTTCCACCTCTACTCTGTAACTGTAGATATATTAATCATATCTAATTTTAAATACAGTCATCGTGTTGTTTTGGTGGGGGGTGTATGGAGAAGAGTGTTATTGTTCAAAGTTCTGCTGTTAAAATAGCTTTGACTGTGATTTAAAACATTTTGGGGCCTTGTATCAGTTTAGTCTCAGGATACCAAAGGTCTTCTGTCTTTAAGATCAAGACTGAGAAACAAAGCTGCGAGTGATGAAACATTTCAGCAACCCACACCACTGTCATCTCATTGTTGGAAATGGTTTATGAAGGATTCATACCCTTCATACGAGGCATTTTTTGTCCTTATGAAGTGTGTGGCGTCCTTCTGTTACCCGCCTGGCTGCTGTAAACAAGCGTCCGTAATTTCTCCACTTTGTCCGCTGGGTGGTGCTTTGTTGTCGGGCACGCTTCACACTCTGTGGCTGGGGGTCTTGGTGGTGTGTGTGCGGACTCTTGTGACAACACTGCGATGCCGTCTGCTCTGCCAAATTCTGCACCGTCATTCCCACCTGCCCGAGTCACAGTGTTATAGCCAGGAGTCAACCACTGTTATTACTGAGAGTAATAACACAGGAAGGCTCATTTTTAAAGCAATTGAACCCACTCCCCTTTTCTCGTCGGCGACCGAAAACAAGCAGCTAGCAACCCTGCCGTGCTTTACTGTTAATTTCGCGCAGGCCCTCCAAACCTTTGCGGCAGCCAATAGCAAATGTGCGCACTTCCCATATCGAGCCTATTAAACGTTTACCCCTCGCCAATGAAAAGCCGTCGCTTCTACTCTCGCCTCAGTCAAATTAATTATTATACAAAATAAATAATTGCAGAAACTCGTCGAGTAGCGAAAACGGGGCTCCGAAAGGCGCGTTGTTTTTAAGTTTTATGTATTTGTACTTATTCTGTTTCCATCAAGTGCCACTGCCTGGTGCAATGCAGGTCCCGTGTAGCCAATCGATGGTGCCGACACATGGAGTATAATATTGCAGGTCTGCAGCGGCCAATCAGAAGCGACCTCACACACCGGCACAGCAAATCTCCGGCGTCAACCGGGCTTCCTACACTGGTGGTATCCTTCCGCGACTGCAAACTAGTACCCCACATTAGTAAAACATACCTGCCCCTAGAATAATAATAACAATGTAAAACCTGAGCTATAGCTGGTAGCGTCAAAATGTCTAAATTTTTACTTTACAACTCATCATTATATAAATCCAGTGAAGTTGTCAGACTTCAACTGTTCCGATCTTTTTTTTAATTTAAAGACACAGTATGTTTTTTTTACCCCCACATCGTGAGTTTTGAACATTGAATGCTAAATTTGTAATCAATAATAAAATAAACTTTTGGCTAACCCTAATTATCAGACTGTAGGAAAAGTTTTTACAGTGTTTCCAGATAATAGTGCATCTTATCCACTGAAATGTGGCCTCATCTTATTCTTGATAAAGATGAAGGTGGTAATGGTTGGCTTCACACGCCTTCTTTTCTACTTAAAGTTAATTATGGTCTTTATATGCATCTTAATGGCTCCATAAATAGTTGGGATTAACTTTAGTGTGCTGCTTTATTGCTACTTCATTCAGTTTTTGCCTAAAAGCTCCCAAGGGGAACTAACCATCTAAATCTATAAGCAATATTAGTCTGCATTAGTCAGCAAACATCCAAGTGAATAAAAAGTAATATCTAGAAATATTTATTCAGAAGATGCTTACTAGCAGGCTCAGAATTTCAACAACATCGGCAGCAGTGTTTATCTGCATTAAAACAACAACACAAAAAGTAGAATAATGTGTAAGATAACTGCATGTCTGCCACATCCCAAGTTGTGTAGTTTAACACGAGTGCAGGGATGTTCTCTCCATGTACTGCAGGCGTTTTGGCCCCAGTGATTGACGTGTCCACTGCTGGAGGCCCGCGTCGCTGTTGCCACTGCAACAGCCCTGAATTGAAAATAAGGAAGTGAGTGATCAGTGCTAGTGTGGCGGAGGGATACACGAGGCAATCCCCATTCTAACCACGGCCAATACACTCACTCCTAACCCGCCAGTGGAACTCCATCTAAGGAACGACTACACTTCTAGTCTGCCTCCACAGACCAACAAGCACACAACCCATCCAACATGGTATGTATTGTCATTCATTCCGTTTAGTGGGGAAATGTGTTTTAAACGTAGGGAAAGCCTGCTTATTAGAAGCGCAAACCTGCCATATGTGTATGTTTTCTCTATTTACTGTTTAGTCATTGATTCCTCTTATCAGCTATCCGGTATGCGCGGAGGAGGCGGAAAACGCCCGCCAGGCGCATTTTCTTTAAGCTAGTGCATGGGGCAATATGAAGTACACTATTATGTTTTGTCTGTCCGTTTTAGCGACTTTCTAAATGGAAATACTGTCCACTTCCAAATGGCTTTGCCTTTTGCTTCATAACTGCGCAATTCACACAGCATTATTGGCTATTCGGCTATATCGGGTCAAGTAGCCGCTTCACGGCTGCACGGTGCATATCGAATTAATTCTTGGACTAGTTTAACCGGTATCGGTGTAACTAGCAAGCTATTCTGGGTTATTACGGCATAATTCTGAAGCCACGGGTGAGTTAGGGTGCGTTTTTACAATCCGCCTGAGGAGCACACCTTACCGAGAAGCACACCTATCGTTCTGAGAAACGTAGCCGAGCCATAAAGCGTTGTTTCCCCAGCCGGGAGAAGCGTGTTTGAACAGAGAAGCGCGGTAAATTTCGCAACGTGAACGCAGCACTGGTAATTAGAAGGAAAACGAACCGGCTGCGTTTGCTTCCCCCTCCCTCCATTTTTTTTCTTTCTGTTTTTCTTTCTTTCTTTTTTCTTTTTTTTTGTCTAGGTTGCACCACCTTGTTGGTCGAGCCGTGCCGTGTCATGATGGGGAACGGATGGCACTGTTGTATCTCGTCAGTGTTCCGCAACGGAAACTGACCATATTTATGTAATTGCAAGGTTATGGCTACATTATACGTGTCATCCCGGCCTGTAAACAAGCACTAATAGACGCAATTCCGCCTTTAATGCATGCAGCCTTTACTGGTGGTTTATCGTAGGCTGGGTTATCTAGTTGTGTTGCTTGGCTCTTTGCAAATTTTTTTCGATGTTATGCAAATGTGGTGCCTGTGTGAGTTGTCCAAGAAGCTCTTTGTGGCGCTTGGTCACCGCAAAAAAAAAAAAAAAAGCATCATCAGCTGGAGAGTTCAGTCGACTTTTTCCAAAACCAGATGTTGTGAATTGTGGGAAGTGGCAGGCTTGCACTACAGAATGCAGTAACCTGAATTCTGTGAGGGAGGGGGGGCAACTAACAATTTTCACCAGATCCCTAAAGCCACACACACTCTTGACATCTGCAACCAGCTAACGAGGCAGAGCCTCTCTGCTGGCTGTGAGGAGAAGTTAACAAGTGGAAATGATCTGGATGTGGAAAAGAGGGCTTTGAGCTTAATCCATTGATTATCGGGCTTGATAGCTCATTAATGGCTCAAGGAGGTTAAGAAGCTGTAGACCTCCTCCAGCCCCTTTGCTGCAATCAAATACCCCATATATGGTAACAAGCTGCGATGCAGTTTCATGTTGCAGCGCAGTGCAGTAATTGGAGTGTAAAGGGGAATAGTTGTCCCCGTGTATCAGCCGCTCTGAAAAGTTTAATCCACGGCCGTGAGCCCCCTTGTCTGCATCAATACATGCGCTGAAGTGGAAACAGACTCCCCCATTGAGGTGGACGTATCGAATATGTAGCGGGACCGGGCTAAGGCCCTATCCTGTTCCTGTTACGCGCTTGCTTGCTGATGCATGTTTAGTAACTCCGATGACATCCTATCCACTGCAGTGAATAATTTATATGCTTGCCGACAACACCTAGCCAGGTCCCGTGTTCCCAGTGTGTGGCGGCGATGAAGTACAATGGAGTACCCGGTCACCTGCCACCACCAGCCATATGGTGAATGGGCCCCCATTGCAGGTTGTTGGGAGCCTGGTGTTGTTTACACCATCCTCCCTCCCATTAGACACAACTCGGCCCTGAGGGCTCGCTGTTCTTTTTCTTTCTTTTTTTTCTTTCTTTTTGTTGTCCAGCCTCAAAGAGAAAAGGTGTTAAATGCGCTATGGAGCTCAGTGCTACTATAGAACAGGACTCTTTGTGTGTGTGTGTGTGTGTGTGTGTGCTTGTTTTAACGTGGATGAAACTGTGTGTGTGTGTGTGTGTGTGTGTGTCATACCCATCTGTCAGAGTGACAGCTGGTTCTGCACCTTTCACTTGGTGAATGCAGAGATGCTAGCTCAGGAATTGTTTGGGCACCTCGGTGACAGACAAGCAGCAGCAGGGAAAAAAAACTGCACATTAAACATTGATAACAGGCTGTTAAAGAAGAAGATGATAATTGTTGGTGTTCTCTTGCGCTATTTTGCATCCCCTATCTGATTAAATCAAGTATGAACATAGACCGATGCAGTGTGTTTGTACAAGCCTGATATGGAAGGAAGTGAGAGCTAAAAGATATTTTACGCTGGCCCAGGGAACTGTCTCCTGCCTCCCGCAGTCCTGTTTGGAGTGCATAGCTAGGGCTGACTGCCTGGGCAACAGTGGAAGTGGTTGACCCACTCGTGCCAGTGAACTATTGCCAGCAGAGCACACCCCATCCCCAAACAAGCCGTTATTAAGACCGGAAGCCTGGCAGCAAACATGGCTGTCTATAAGACAGTGAGGATGGTGAATCATAGGGAGTTTCCTCTCAACAGTATGCCACATATGGAGGGAAAAGAAGGGACACACAGAGGAGAAAAGGTCTGAAGGAGGAAATATTGGCAGAGGTACAAGTGCCAGGGAAAGGAGGAGGAAGAAAAGGAAGAGATGGGTCAGTAGGGAGCCCGGTGGTGCTGCGGCACCATAAGGCCTCAACTTGGGCCTAAGCCAGGAGAGGTTCCATAGTACTGAGTCACCAGTGCCCACACCCTGTCCGCTTAGAGAGACAGCAGGAGACAGAAAGACACAGCACAAGCAACACAGCTTGACAAAGAAGGTGACTAAGGGAGGACTGGAAGGTGGAGTCATGAACAGAAACAGAAATTCACACAGGGGTTAATAAGGGACAAAAAAATGTGAAGAGGAAGAGAGCAGCAGCAGAAATCGAATACAAAGATGAGACTGAGAATATCGGTCAACCCAAGTGGCACGTCAGCATCGGTGAGGTTGCTTTTGTCTCTTGACATTTCCTGTTCTGTCAGATGGAAATGGAGACAGGAGGAGGGCAGATGCAGGGAGAAAAAAAGCAAAAATAAATAAATAAATAAACGTTGTTGTGTTCAGAGCAGGTTATTGAATCAGGTCAGCTAATTGTACGAGTGCTGCTGAGGTTCTCCGTGAACCCCTTGCTGACTGAATCGACCCATCCCCAGCCTGCTGCTGCTGCTCAAGCTGTGAGGAGAGGCTTCTTTTTTTGGTGAAAAGTTAAAGGTCATCTGGCAGCACATTGTGTGGTGATCTGCTAAATCTTATCCAGTCAGAGCAAATGTATGAAGCAAATTTGATTTACCGGTTTAATTTACAAAAACAAGATACTCTCACTCCCAAATATGAACTTAACAAGGGTCAAATCGCCACAGCTATGACGTATAGGTACGACTTGGAGGGCCTGTTTGTCTGTACCCAAAGCAAAATTACATGCACAAACACATAAACACACCGATGGGCTGCAGGAATTTGCTTTGAGGCATAACCGGCTACTCTGACTAATTCACAGGAAACATGGGGGTGGAAAGTATTGGTGTTGAGGAAGAATGCTATTAAAAGGGACTCTGTGTATGTGTGCGCCCTAGCTTACTCTTCCATGTTTGTCTGTGTGTGTTCCTTCCTTGCTGCCAAGCACAATGATGTCAGAGCGTTCTGTTAACAATACTAATAAAAAAAAAAACCCCAAATCATGTTTTATAAGGCAGAGATTGGAGTGTACCGGTGGGAGTTATTTGCACCAGTAGCTTTGTATTCACACTTTTACAGCTGAAGGTGTTTGTTTGAAATCACTCAGCTCTTTTTTACAAACAAGCTTAATCAATCTACGTAAAAGGCCTGGTTGTGGATGCTCGGTTTCAAGCCATTTAAAGTATGTGTGAGTCACTGTGAGCTATTAAGACAGCCCCAGCTAGCACAGTGAGCAGGGCTGGGAGGGCAACCAAGCCAGGCCAACCCGCCAGGCCATTATTCTTGTTACTACGGTTATGGAAAACACACCGGCACAGAAATGTCCTGAAACAACCCCGCCTAAACTTTGACTCCTGGTCTGGAGGCAGCACGTAATCAAATTTATTGCAGTATCTTGTTACCCAGCAGTCCTTCTTGCGAGGACTGCTATGGTGTAGCCTACTTTTATACACGAGTACGTCAGTCTTATGGAGCCGCTCTTCGGCTGGAAATTACATTTCATACATCACCTTCTTGTAGTGCTTTTATGTGTTAGCTCCGTGCCAGTCTTACAAAAACAACCTTTCAAAAGCATGACGGTAAGCCTCCGCTCTCACTGCGAGCAAAACCTGATTACTAGCTTTTAGCCTCAATTTTATGGCATTAAATTTGAGACTTACTGCCATGTAATTGGCAGTTAACTATTATAAGAGAGAACAAAACACTATTTTGATAAGAAATATAAGGAAACTCATTTGGAGTATTGTCGTGGGTAGGTTTTGGCAGCCCCAATAGGAGCTCCTAGCTGAAGCCACCCAACCCCAGAACACTGTGGCCAGTGTTTAACTGTGTGGTGGTTGCACGGTGGGGATGATGAGGAAAAACTACTTGGGATTAGGAATCTTTGCCCTGTGACTAAGACTTGGTTGTTTGTGACAATTTCCGTTCTTCCCCCCCAACCACACAGGCTGACCAGCTAACAGAGGAGCAGATTGCAGGTAAGAACAAGCAGTTTTTCCCTACTTTCCCTTTTCTCTTGGTAAGATGTTCCCTATGTACTAGTGGATCAGTTTCACGCTGCAAAGTTCCAGAATTGAGTAAGGACATGTCTCCCATTAGCAGTTCTGGCTGTTTCCACGTTGCTTATAGGGAACATGAAGTGAAAGAACATTGAAAGATTGGGCACCCGCCCTCCCTCGGCAGACCATTATCATTTCAAAATGAACAGGACATAAGGGGAAGAACTATTTGCAGCAATCATAAGTCAAGGCTGAAACCCACACAGCACATAGACAGTTTTAAAGCCAAGCTTACGAACAGTTTCAATCACTGAGGCACCTTGATATTCTTAATAATAAATGATGGGAAGAAAGTGAAAGCTGCACAGTTTCTTCTCACTCAAAGCCCCTCTGTGGCTAATTAGCTTGTGTTAAGCCCTCAAGGCTAATGCTCACTATTGCCTATTTTCAATCTCTGGATGGGTTTTTATGGCCTGTAGTTAAGAAGCCTGCTCGTTTAAAAGATAAAAACAGACACTCTGGCTTTTTCCCACTTCCAGTCTTCTGTGTCTTATAAGACTTCTTTGTGCAGTCAGAGCTCGGCACACGTGTGCATTAGCTTTGCGGGTTAGTTAATAGAGCCCCTGTAGTTGAGAATCAGTTGACCTTTCTAGACCCGACAGCAGCATCCCAACACAACCTATTTCTCTAACTGCACAGCAACAGCAATCTAACTGGCGCTCTCACCTCCAACCCCCACAGAGTTCAAGGAGGCTTTCTCCTTATTTGACAAGGATGGTGACGGCACCATCACCACCAAAGAGCTCGGCACCGTCATGAGGTCGCTGGGCCAGAACCCCACAGAGGCTGAGCTGCAGGACATGATCAATGAGGTGGATGCTGACGGTCAGTATACTCGTGCTTCATTTCTTGGCATTAGGTGCCATATAAGGAAATGGAACTAGTTAAGTTTTCTTGATTGGCTGAAAAAGTACTACCCTAACTTTATGTTGACGATTATCAGGACTTTTATAGAGAATATTTTTTTAATCCCTGTCTTTGTGCCACAAGGTAAAGAGTTTGTGTTTGATGCGATGATTGAACAATCGTGTCGTCCAAATCCAAAAACAATATAGCAGACCAGAATGAGGGATGCATTTGGATGTTATTTGTGGCACGTTGGGTTCAGGCTACAAAAATAACACTGAGAGCCGGAACACAAACTTATGTTCTAAACCAGGGAGATGGGTTTGAACATTTGGGTTAATATGATCCGTTCCTGTAACGGCCCCACTTTTAATCAACAAAATGACCCGCAACTGTCATTCCTAACAGAGAAGCAGTAAAAATTACACAACTGCAACTCATTTGCCTAAATACAATTGGACATAATTTAACTGAATTTCAGGAGTGGGACTTCACCTCCATTCAGACCCCTTCTGGTTCTGTCTATATGTGGACCCCACCCCCACGCTACACGCTGTTCGTTGTTGTTTTGGTGGCCCACCCTCCCTCCCTCCCTTTTTCAATTCATTCACTTCTCATCAGTACATGGGGATCTGCATCCAGTCCCCTCTGAGGCCTTCCCCAGACCGCAGCCTCAATTCATGTTCACGCCATCTGCCATTCTGTACTAGAAACACTATCAAACCTAAATGAGGATGTGGTCCCAGCTATGGAAAAGAGTACTAAATGTTTGGAGATTTGTCTGCTAATTCGATTCGATGGTCTAATGGGGTGGGTGGGAATTTAATTTCTAGTTAACATTTCGTTGCGTGACTTTAGCGATAAAACCTCTGTTACAAATGGATGAGGGATTAGTTCGAGCATCCATTATGGCCCTATCTCGAAGCACATCAGCGGTGCTGTTGCCCACCTCCCTCCCTTTTCTGCCAACTGTCCAAGCCAACTGTCCGGCCAGCTTTATCTTTAGATGACGTATCCTCTCTGTGTCAGCAGTTTAGTCACCGTGCGTTCAGCTCCATCACAGTTGTCAGTGTCACGCATATGGATGTGCACGAGGAGTATTCAGTGCTGGTGAGTGGAACATGGCTGTGTCGAAGGCTCAGCGTTACCGAGTCCATTTTGATCCACCGTCGGCTGACATAATTCTTTTCTCCTGTACATCCGTCCCCGCACTGCAGTGTGAAACGGACATAGTGAGACAGCAAATTGAGTTAGAGGACAGGAATCCAAGTTGTTGGCTAGTAGCTCAAAAGTTGGCCGTCCTTGAGCAGCACAGGATGTTAGCTTTCAGTGGGGCCTTTACCTCAGTGCTGCTATGTCAGCTTATAGGATTTCGTAAATGGGAGCACATTGATCAGGAGAAATCAATTGCGTCGCAGCTTGGCTGCCCCTTTATTGAAACGTCCTCCCACCATCCTCGATGCCCTCCCCTTCTGTTACACCCAAGAGCGAGCATACACACACACACACACTCACACCATCACTAACATCCCCTTGTTCTGCCTCTGCCTCCCTTGGCTGATGCAATCTAGGTCAGACAGCAATGAAGCTAGTAATGGAAAATAAAAGTGGTTACATAAGGCCTCTCTGCGCTTTGCACATCCAGTACCCACATCAGCAGCCATGGGATGTCAGCTGGCCCATTGAAAATCAGCTTTATTTACCAAACAGGGAGGCTGGGGTAAAGAATTACAACAAATGGAGACGGGATGGAAAGCTTTAGCTAGAGACAGCACTGTGTCGAGTGTAGTATCAGGTAGAAATGCCAGTTTTTAATTCGCCACCGCACAGAGTTGAGCACAAAAGCATAGCCACACATGCTTTAAAACACCCGGGAGCTATTATATTCCTCAGCCTAAAAGAAAATCACATCATGTTTAAGACAGGATAAAAAACAAGTGTAATTATGAATTACTGTAATTATGAAATACTAGCTTTAGCTGCAGCTCATCACTCGTCATCATTACACAACCCTACCCTTCCTTCCCAGCTCTGGGATGGAAGCTGGCTTTATGATGCAGGAAAATACAATGACCACACACACAAGAGTGTCGAGATGCCTCAGCCTTCTATAGTTTGCGTCAGCACCTCTTATGTGTAATCGCACCATCTCCCACTCGGTTCGCTCCTTATATTCTCTCCTCTTCACATCTCCCTCATCTCCAGCTCCCTCTCTACCACCCACTCACTCCCTCCCTCTCTTTTTTCTCTCTCTCTTTGTCTTACCACCCTTTTCTCTTTCTCTTCCCATCTGCCTTCCTCCCTATCTTCATCCCTCTGCTTCTACCCTTCTTCCTCATCTGCCGTTGCAGCTGGCCTGAGGTGCAGCTGTACAGATATCGCTCAAGGGCTACCTTGCCTCTCTTGTTATTTTCCCCCC
>VUQG01044726.1:6229-31229 GCA_015106755.1 Etia nguti | reverse complement strand
TCCCAGGTAACGTAAAACCGGGGACAAATGCTACAAAGGGGGATCCGCTTAACTAGAAAATTACACTGGCTGGCACTGGTCAGTGGGGACTCCTCAGAATCAATCAATCCTTCTGTTTAAGGCCACCACGGCAGATTAGAACACAAAAAGGGATAAATCAATGCTCTTATTGTTCCCCAAGTGTTACTTTCACAAATGCGCTGAACAATATCCGTTTAGTAATGACTGAATGTGGATAAAATGGACATACAGGTTCCCATTGAGTATCGATTCCTTGCACACGAAGTATTCCCGTTCATGTAGCTGTAAACAATTATCAAACCACGTATAAAACAATGCTATCGTCCTTTCTAAACTGCTGGAGGACAGTGAATCAGACTTTAACGAAAACACCCAAACTAAATGGAATATTTGCTTCTCACGCAGTGCAAAGGCACAAAGCCTTTTCAGATCAAAGTAAAATGCTCTGCTTACATTCTTATGTGCCTCTTTGCAATTTTTCTTCTTTTTCCTTTTGTGCTGAGAGACTGTACTAAAGGGAATAGCCTGTTGTTCTCTCTGAATGTTTAAGTAGGTTTGTACATGAGGGGGACTCTAACATCATCCTACATTCCCACAGTGTTGCACAACAAATGAACCGAAGAATGGCTAAAAATAAACAGAAGATAACCCAGCTTCTCATGTAATGAGAAAACTGTGATTGTTGTAAACTACAAAAAAATGTTGAGACTCAGTCTCATCCGATGTTTTGCAATGATGATCAAAATATTCTAGGGATTCAAAGTCAATCTCAAAGCTCCTTTAAGGCATTCGAGCAACAATAACAATAATAATAATTATTATTATTATGGATTACAAAACAGAAGAATAAGCACAGTTAAAAAAAACTAAAAACAATGAGTCAAGCATGGCGAGCTGAAAGCCAAAATCCTCAGTGTCACAAAGGCTTCAGTCCCTTCACCCTGCTATATCACTGTGGCAACCCATTCTTAATGCACAGCCGAACCAGACCAGGCTCTGAGCCACAGCCCAAAAAAGTGTCATCTACCCATCAATTCCTCCACTTACTGGAAGAGCGAATCCCATGCATTGTGCCCAGCTGCAAAGCCATGCATTGCAAATTCACTAGAATTCACATTTAGTTTGTATTTGAGAAAACATAAAGACATAAAGAAGTCTGAAAATCAATGTAAAAGCATTCTGAGTGGTTATCTTTATCTTTATCTGGACAGGTGGCAAAAGAGCAATCGGGATCCCAAGGGATGCCTCATTTTGTTGAACTCTTACAGTGAAAGTTGTACGCAACATAACATTTCAAGCATCCAGTTCAATTCGATTTTAACTATATTTTAATATCTTTTATAAAATGCTAATTCTTAGCAGTTGCTTCCAGAGTTATGTACTACAAAGCAGGACTTTGCTTTATTCAGGTAACTTCAAAGTTAACCCCTAATTTAGTCTAATAAAAATTAGGTGCTATTGTTTACAAGCCTGTGCTTGTTATTCCCATCTACAGATGAGGACAAAACTATGAATCCCCATATGAAATATTAAGTGGGTTTTTTTTCAACATAGCTTTTCGAAACACACATATTTTTCAGAAGGCATACACACAATAGCAGAATTTTTTCAGAAAAAAAATATTATTAGCCCCCTAATAAGCTGACCTTTCTATTGAGCCATAGAACAAACCACTGCTGTATAATGATGTGATTCAACTTTAGGGGTTTTAATTTGGAGGGCCTGCACCCGAGCTGACTGACCTGGAGCAGCATCTAGCTGTGTCTGAAGTAAAACAGTATTATTTTACTACTTCCATCTCATTCTGTTTTCAATACTGGTTCACATTTTTGAGTTACAAGAGCACTTGTTGCCAAATGCAGTAATCTGATTGGTTAAATCTGTTAATTCTGTCCAGTAAAATTACAGAATTGGTTGGCTGCATTAAGAACAGGGGAGTCGGAAAAAAAATATTTTCAATTTTCTGTAAAGGCCTTAAGAGTCAGGCTTTAAAAAAGTCTGTCACGGTCTTTGACTGATAAGCTAGGGTAAAAGATTGCAGCCACTCCTCATCCTCAACATGTGCTTCAGGGATTTTGACAGAATGACTTGAAGGTGTTGATTCATTTAAACTAATGTATTAATACTGCTGCGACCTGGTTTCTGTAAGCATTGGGCCCCCATATATAGAAAAGGTAAACTTTACTTTGCTGTCCGTGCAGTTTACTTCAAAGTAAAGACATACTGTTGTTAAGGAGGTAAGCTAAAAACAAAACCCTTCTAAATCCACATTAATACCAAATATTTATGTCTAAATAAAATGTTATCGAGCATCAAAATAACACATGTCCATGTCTTAATCATTATGTATGTCTGTATCTGCACCAGATATTTGAAATGTCTCTTATTAGATGGCATTAAGAGATTTCTAGGTAAAATCACTGCAGTCAAGATTACAGGATTAAGTAGCATTCCCTGTTCCCTGCTATGAATAAACCTGTGAATAGTTTAGAGCACTATTGTAACAGCTTCTGTAAGAGGGTAACAGGCTTTGTGCTGCTGGCAAGCATTCGACATTAAAATCAATTTCCACGGGCTCTTCCTTCCACTCTATAGTGTTTATACAAGTAACTGATTGCACCTAAACCCCCATTACACTGGTCTTATGCTGAACAGGTGTACACATCATGTACACACAAACGCAGGTCCTATAGCCGTTTCCATAACCAATTTTCAATCCTATTTCTGTGCCCCTCTCTGCTGTCGAATTTTCTAGCTCAGACATGCGAACACCTCGCTTGAATAAATATTAATGGTAATTCTATGAACAGGGCCAACTGACAAGTGGCTGGTAGAACAAAAGGCCTTGTTTACAAGTGTGCTTGAGTAAAGCTAAGGCACGGAGGACCTCTGCGGACCTCTGCGGGCCTCTGAGGTTGGCTGTGCAGCACCGTCAGCTCACAATGGAGTGCTGATTGAATCACACTCTTAACTTTCAGCACAGAGCAGGCAGCAACGATGGCAAAAAATCCTCAACTTGACGAATTTCTATTGAAACTGCAAAGACGGAGCTGAAGAAATCAAGCTTACAAACTTACAGCCTCTACTTAAACTCATTTAAGACAGATCTGAGAGGCAATTAGGTTTCTGGGAACAATAAGCACTCAGAATCTTATGTAGCTCCAGCCTTGCTCCAGACACTTCCTTTGGTATAATTACGGGAGGTGTGAATTCCTCATCAGATGGATCACCATCTGTATTCACAGACTTGTTCATTCCCCCAGTCCCTAGCTACGAGTCTATGTGCTTGCTGATTATCATTTAGCAGGAGGCAATGGGAGGGATGGATAGAGGGCTGTTCCCTTTTCAAGGTTCTTTCACTGATATGGTCCTTCTCTAAAGTTTAGTCGACTCTGAATGATGATTCCAACTCTAATGACTCTAATATCGCAGTGATTCTCTAATAAGTGGCCGTGTCTGCTTGCCAGTTATTTTAGGAAGTTCTGACATCTCAAGTATTCCCCAATAGTCCAGAGTCTGGCAAAAAGGAGCTAACATCTGCTGAAGAGTGTAAATGTGAACGATCAGATCTATATAGGGCTTTCCAGTTAAAGCAAGTGCTGACTGCTAAGCTCCAACTAATGTAAGTTTTGACCATCTCCTTATATCTTTTTATTAAACTAAGCAAAAATAGAGCTTCCATTAAACATCACAGAAACAATAAATCTCATAGCGGACATCTAATTTCAACATGAACTTTACTCATGTCCTTAATTAACACTAATTAAGAGAATTAATACTATTTTCTTGCCCCAATCTTTGCAAAATGGCCAGACAAGAGTTAAATAGTTGGGTTTCAATGGTAAAATGAAGTCACATGACACAAACAAACTTCAGTCTCAGTCATTGTTAAATTCTATCACTCTGGCACACTTGTCGGAAAAAAGTAATCTGGGGTTAGATAAATGTTGGACAAATACTGACTTCTTATTAAATACATCACTCAGTTATGCTGTGAATGAAAAAAAGAAAACATATTAAACCAGTGCTGATTTTTTCTCTGCACACTTAATTTATTCTTTTCAGTGCAGTCTTCTGTAATTCCAGCCTTCATATTAAAGGTATTATTCTGTCCTGCTTGTCCTACCATTGAACAGATGGAGAGGGTCGTCTTGCCATGAAGAACTGCTAACCCTGAACGAATTCGATTACTCTGGGTTTCAAAGAAGACTTTTAGTATTGCGTCATGGCTGAAATAAAATTTCAGAGACTTTTCCAAATCCGAGCCATAAAACAAAGACAAAAAAAGAATTTAATATTAAAACATCGAGAAATTAACCAACAAAAGTCGATCCATAAAGCCCAAATACTGTGTTTATAGAGCTAAGGCATGTTAAATGCTGCTACTTACTCAAAATTATGAACATGACAACATCTTGGCAAAGAACACCGATGTCTTTCACAATAGCTAATGGCCTAATATTCCACCAGGTTAACTGAGTAATTGTGTGTTGTCAACATGCCACGTATAATTACGGGCAAGTCCAAAGGAGCATGTGATTATCCTCCTCCTGGTGTCCTCCCGTCCTTGGCCATTCAACACCCTGGCACATTCTAGCTTAGGTCTCTTTGACAAACCCAGGCACATGCATTCAGCTGATCACCTCTGTCACTCCCACAGCTTGTATACTGGGACATATTCTGCTTTTGGTAGCAGACAACAGCAGGCAGGCATTTACAAAGAGAGAAGTGACAAGTATGCAGCATTCCTAAAGACTAAAATGATGGTGATTTTAAAGCAGCAGGACATAACTGATCATAACTGAAGTGCGCAGGTGCAGTTGTCCAGAGAAAGACGTTATATTGGCAGCTAAAGCGTCAACACTGTCTTTGCAGTCTTATTTTTTATTACTACAGTCTTTTGGGCCAACTATGTTTCACGGATGCTCGAGCATGAAAGAGGAATCTTGTTGAGTGGATCCATAAAAATAATGAATAAAAAAGGCTTAAGAGTTTGTCACTACAAAACACAGCATTTTAATTACGGCTGATTCCCTTGAGAATGAGCTGCAAAGACACGACTAGCTCTTTAGGTACCGCTGGGAGTCAGCATCATTGCTAAGCTAATAGCGTTTGCCACTGTACTGCAGATATACACATTAAATTAATCTTGGTAATATACATACTGGAAAATATTATGGATCATATCAGACTGGGCCCAATTATGTTAATTGTGAATCATTAATGTAGTTTGCATTTGAGAGCTTTTCAGAATTAACACTGTCAATCCTCACGGTACTAATGTCAAATGCACTCTTCGTAGGAGCAAAGGCCGAGCTCCGTGCTAGTGGAAGACAAACACTTTTAACTCGAGTTTAAAAGAAATAGTTTCCACATTTTGGGAAAATAATCAGTCCATTTGTAAAACAACGATTTTTCAGGGTTTCTACTTGTTATTCTGTGTGTGAATAGACTATAAACAAACAAGATACAATATGTTAAGCATTAGGTGCTTGATGAGTGTATCTTTAAATAAAGGAAACACTAAGAATTGTTTTTTTTTTAAAATCCACAGCATTTCCATAAAATTTTAACCAAGTAAAACTCACAGTTCAAAGTTATTTAAATACAAGACAGCATTATTAAAAATAAATAACAAAATTCTTTACCTGCTTGGCCAGTAGCAATGCTAACTGCAGCAAACAGCCTCTGCGTGCGGCTGAGGTCAGACACCCCGTTGACAGCCTCCACCTCAAAAGTGTAGTTGGCGTGAGCGAGCAGATCCACAACAGTCACGTAAGTGTCCACTAATCCTGACTGAGCGGGAGAGTATCCCACATTTAGCCCACATGGAACACACTCCTCAGGTTCCCAGCTGCAGCGCCGACATATAACCCTGTAGGTGACATCGTTGCGACCGCCGGTGTCGGCCGGTGGGCTCCACTCCAGGCTAACTGTGGTCTGGTTGATGTTGTAGACCAGGTTCTGTGGTGCAGAGGGAGGTCCTGTCAGAGGTGGACGCCAAGAAAGCAAGTGAGTGCCGAGGAAAGTGACAGTCAGTCGTGTGTACTCGCTGTACTTTAATTGTTCTCTAAAAAAATACATAAATAAATAAAAAACAAAGCTAATAGAGGATGGCCAGCTCCAGCCCCAGATCCAAACACTGACACTCAATTATAATAAGACTCAGATCTACAGAAAGTCATACAGGTATAATGAAAGGAAGTGAAGGTCAGGTCAGTGAGAATCCAAGCAGCAGACGATCGTTTGACAGATTTCTATGTCTTCCTTTTTTCTTCACTACAGGTTAGCAGCCCACACCTACTGCACTTTTATTTCATTATTTCATTAACATTGTTGACTCTGTAAAGTGGCACAATCCAGATAGATAAGGATATATTACAGCACTGGGTTTTTCTTGTGTTTGTTTTCTTGTTGTTTATTTTGTGGGGTTGTGAGTGGGTTTCAAGTCTCCTTTTCCTTTTGCGTTGTCCAGCAATCGAATAAATATGGCAATATCAGTTATCTCAAAATATTCAGGAGAATATGCATTTTAGTTGCCAAAGATTTTGTGACTGCACCTTAACCAGTTCTGTTTAAATAACTGTTAATAAGTCTGTGTATAATTAATCAAGTTATTCACCACTTTCCATTGTTAAAAGCTACTAACTTGAAGTTGCCAATGTGTTCATAATGAACAAATTCTCCTATTTTAAATTTGAATCAACCTAAAGTGGTATAGATGTATTAGCTGTAACACACACATTCATAGCTGGTGATTCGTTACAGTTAATGCTTTGATTACACGATGATTGTTGGTGACGGCATAAACCTGCAGCTGTCATGGAAATGATTGATGCATAGTTTACTCCTCAGACTTAGCAGCAAATCAGAAGTTGTGGAGCCAATATCCCAGCCGCGGACAGTGGTTTTCAAGGGTTTCCTTTGAAAAACTCTATCACATAGACAGCAGCACACTAAAACGTATTGTCTTTCAAGAAGCCTGACTCACCCACAACGTTTATTAACGAGATTTAAACCTGGATTATTACCACCCTGTAACTGTCGCATACAATTCAAATTGATATACTAGAATAACGACTACCTCTGCAGCACTCACAGACCATTTGCCCATAAATATTCACATAACAGCAAAAAGATTAGCTCATCTTGTAAAACAATGAATAACAAACGGCTGCTTTCATCCTCTCACATTCCAGACTGTTGGGTTTTACGGCCCAGGTGTTGATATAAATAAATCCCCCCTGATATAGTAAAGATGATATAACTTTTTTAAGGAACATCTTCATTCTGTTCTGTTTTCTTAGGTGATGCTTCAATTCATTCAATTTGTAACATTAACTAACAAAATTGATACGTTCAGTGCAAAACCTATGGACCATTACAAGATTCAAGCTTATTAAATCAGCACTGGGTTGTTTTTCTTTTTTCTACACATTAGAATCAACAACTCGATTCAGACATCTATATTCATGATTATCGGGCGAGATAAGAACCAGGCTATGGGCTGGGAAGATGAAAGAGCCACCTGTGGCAGGTGAAGTGGAGAGGAGTGACTGCCAATAGCGCCACTCGACTTCAGCCTTGGCGCTGACACTCGACCCACACTCTCAATCTTCCTTATGCACAAAAGGAGGGGGTGTGACTCAGCACGCACACCCACACACATGTGCACGCAAAAACACTTCCCAACCTTCCTCCAGACCGGTCCTCAGGGATCTTTTATTCTACCATGATAACATCTCATTTTGCTCGTGCCACTCTCTTTCAGGTCTCAGGTGCAAGTGATGATTTTTTTCAGCAACAACAAGCAAAAGGAAATTAGATCAGACTCGCCCTGGATCTGTGTGACCTTTCTGTTTTATCATCTTGTTCAGATGCACACTACACTAACAGCTTTGTCTTTCTCCTATAAACGCCTTGCTATACTTCAAATCGAGTAGCAGTGACTAAAACTCTCCCTTCAATGGCTACATTCTGTAAATTTTTTGTAACAGCCAGCCTGTGCGGAGCTATGGAACCAAGCATGCCTTCTATGGGGAGACCCAGTGATAACTTCCTTTGGCTGGCCTGGAAACAGCTCTACTTCATCTGCCCTGGCGTCTCTTTGTTTCTCTGAGTGTACTCTGTCTGCACTCAGAAATACCAAACTCTTCTGGCCTCAGCTTCACCTGCAGCACAGATTTTCACATCGTGAGCCCACCACTGTCAGCCTGTCTGCTCATCCTTACAGCTCAGGGGTTTGTCACTCTCCCTCTTCTTTTTACTCTTTTTTTTCTGTCTCTCACTCCCCCACTCTGTCTTATCTTTTCATGTTCTCTCCTCTCACCCCTCCTCCCAGTCAAGTTTCATTTCACGGATTAGCCTGCCACAGCCCCCACAGCCTGAAATGTCTCAATCACTTGCTAGCTGCCCTCCAACTCTGACCAAGCAGCGGTGAGAGTGTTTGTGTAAGAGCTTGCGTGTATCTTGTTTTGTTGTTTTTTGGGTTTTTTGAGGGGGGGGTCTACATAAATATGTACAAGCACACTTTACATTTCCTCCTACAACATTTGCATGCCAACATGGCACAGATTTTAAAGCAGAAGCTGACATTTTATAGGATAAACAAAAGCCGCTCACTCTAAAAAGCTGTGAGAGGAAAGAGGCTTCAGTTGTGCAAATGCGTCTACAACAGCTATTAAACTACCATATAGAAAGCACAGGATAGTATTAGATGAATTTAGGTCATGTTTCATCTCCACTCGGCGCAGAGTTGTAAGACCCAAGTAAATCTGGGCTTAGGAGAGAAGAATCTTCCGCTTATCAGCCTTGAGAGGTGCTCTGGGCTAACTTAACCCTCAACAGCTAATAGCACAGCCTATTACCTGGCTGTGCTCTAATTGGGGAGCTGAGGAGAGAGGAACGGCAGGGGTGAGTGGTATTCAAATCACCCATGAGGTATTCGTCACTCTACAAATGTGCGCTATGACCTTCTGACCTTCCATCTAATGATGCGGCTGCAGTAGAACCTGTTTGAGGGGAGACATGATAAAGAGGAAAAGAGAGGAGGGTTTTTTTGGGGCCTCTGACTGCCACTGTTGTACTGAAATTTCAGTGCTACTTCAACTACTGCCAAGAATTCAATATTGGATTTGCTCCTTTTTGGCTTAAGTATCTGCAGAGTGTATGATGGCATGTCAACATGAATGACAAATGAAAGCAAAGTCTGCGTTATAACAATTTATGTTTTGGTGTATCTCAGATGTACAGACTCGGGGCTCGCAGATTTCACTGTTCAGTTGTCAAAAAGCTTGAACGTTTTGTGAGACTACGTGGTGCTGAGGCACCCTTCAGTCTTACAATGGGGACAAACCTTTGTCTTGGACGTCCTTACACGTGGTAGTGTTTGAAAATATTGTTTTAGGGAAACAGCCTGTATTTACATAGCCTCCTCTAATTACAGCATGGACCCAAACACATACAGAGATTTACATTGAATTTACATGTGCAGGACCAGGATGAGAAAAGTGAATAATAGCACAGAATTTAGACATGTTATCAGTTTAGTGAAGTAGATCTGACTCCAATCCTACACTTTTAAATCATCCTCTCTGTTCTAACGGCATTAAATTAAAAGTCTAGTTCATTATCTCTCGCCTTTTGTTCTTTGAGTAATGACAAAATTGCACACATGACAATGAAGGGCATTTTACCAAAGCCCCATGCCACTAAATGCCTTTATGCCACATTCAACAATCCAAATTGTAAAATTGCGAGGCTCTGATATCAGGTAACAGCGCTTTCTCTGTCCCCTAGCAACTCTATTTAGAATGGATCCTCAGATGGAATCAACTTGTTGAGGTGGCACATTTAAGAGGAGTGGGTGGGGGGTGGGGGTGGGAGAAGGAAACGAGTCACAAATGCTCCTTTCAGTCCCTGCTTGCACCAGCACCGCTCACAGCTGTTGCATGATTGATGCCCAGTACTCTGACCTGTCAACAACTCCACTGTGTGCTATGCCTCTGGAGAAAAAGGCTCCTGATGGTCTTCCACACACACACATATATATATATATACACATGTATATTTGCATATGAATAGCGTGGACAAATATTCAACAAACAAAAGCATCTCTTTATACCACCCCCCTCTTAGCAAATACCACATGGGAAACAGTGTTTTTGAAGCTGTGTTTTTGGAACTTGTTCCCTCATCTTTATTCAACATGGATTTGGCTTTTCATGTCCGCATATTACATCTTTATCTCATTTCCTCTCAAATCCTCATAGACACATCCTTAATCTCTGTGTGCCAGAGATCCATCTCACTGTTTTACCAAGGCCTACAATACGATAGCTTATTATAAGCAAACTCTTATTATAAAAAAAAAAAAAAAAATCTGTCAATCAAGCTATTTATTCAGGCAGTGCAAATTCATTTTCAATTACTATTCACTCCTGGTCTGGATAAGACTTGAAAAAGAAAATCACAGTGACTATTGGTCACAGTGACTTAATCCAACAATGAACGAGGAAATGCACGTACAGAGCTGTACAAAAATTGCGCTGCGTAAATGAGGAGGAGGAAGTCAAAAATACATATTTACATATAATGGTATGGGGTCACCAAGTGTAGACCCAAAGTTAATGAAAATGAATAATGGAAAGTGTGCAATAGGCAACTTCAGTAATTACTTCAGTACTTGGCCAAGGTGATTGCCAAATGGGAACAGCCAGAGGACATTCAAAAGAAGTAGGAACTTTCCCCTGTTCTGTGTGTCCTGCTCTCGATCGGTTCAGTGGGGGATGTTAGAGTGAAACGTTAACGTCCTATTAGGATGGTTGGAGAATAGAGAAATGGACCTGTCTTTTAGAGCAAGATCTATATGGCTGCATCCGTGCTACATGGAGAGATTGGTAGTTTGTGGTCACTTGAGCTTGAGTTAAGTCCTTGTCTGTGTCGAGCATTTACAGTGACATGCCTAGTTTAGTTCTTGAGCCCCACCAACACCATACATCAGATTTGGCCATTATCAGGTTGATATTGTGCAGTCTAAACCTGACATTTTACTTGACAGTGGGTAGGTAGGTAAGCGGCAGATTTTAGTTGTATTTTGCCTCGTGGTTTGTAGCAGTTGGCCTCTTGTATCCAATTCTTTTTGAGAATCGAGCTGTGATTGTTATTTCCCTTTTTGAACAAATAGGAAATGACAATTCCCATTTTTACAGGGGAATAAGGGCAAAATTTGCTTGTGGCTCTTATTAACCTCGTGTTCCCACCACCCCCATCGTTGGATTTGGATGTGTGTACTCAAAAACAAATTTGCTATTCATTGTTTGACATCCAAGACACTTAGAGCGGGGATTTATGGGGGGTCTCTAGGAGTTCTGGGGTCCTGAGGCAATTGCAGTAAATCATCCTTGGAAATGACATGAGCCACATACTAATAAAACCAGCAACTTTAAAAGCATCTCAACCATTTATAATTTAAGTGCGTCAAATACTTTTATCAGTGACTCAGTATCATTTGTTGTTGATGTTGTAGTTGGTGTCACACCAATTTAGTGTGCAGGAGTAAGAGTGTTGTGTAGCAGCTGTAGCCAGTAATATCTAACGTGATTTTTTTCAGTATTCTAGCTTTTGAAAGTGCAGTTAATAACCATTATATTACTGTGTGGACTACATACTCACACACACCCTCTTGGCAATGTAAATACAGTACTGTATGTTGAAATAGATGGAAAGGCTTTCGCGGCAGGCAGAGACAGAGGCGCTGCTCAATGAGCTGCTTTTAAAGACCACCATAAATAACAAAGAATCCTTTTGTCATATGGAATTTGCAACATTAAATCTTAACTCCAATCCCTTAAATCCCTGTTTTGATTCTCTAATTTAATGCGTAGAGAAGCCAATGCAATGGTATAAAATTCTTTGTATTTGCATAATAACTATCTCTCTCTTTCTCACACACACACACTTAGATATTAGATATTCTGACTTGCCCTACTTTAGGTGCACAGCAAAAATGCAATGCTGCTCAGGATGTTGACTGGGCATGCAAATTGTCCAACACATGCACAAAGCATTTTAAAATGTTAACTTATCAGCTCTTCTTAATAGAAACAGCAGAAGAAGAACAGCACAAGTGTAAGTCTAACAGCCAGAAGACTGTGAACCTGTGCAGTGATACATTATCAGCAGAAAGAAGGCACACAGATAAGGTGCACAGATTATGTTTAGGGATCCTGTTTTACCTCCAGAGATAAAGCACAGTGCTAACATGGCCTTCTCCCATGCACAGTAGCTCAAAGCAAAGGAGAAAAAATAAGTAAATAAATACACATCCAGTAGCACTTTGAAAAAAACATGTTTGAGAAGAGCTCTGGAAGCAAATGAGCCCCACCCATTCAAACTGCATCCCCCAGCCTGTGTAAATAAGCCATCGATGCCTGTCACAGAGCTGTTACACTGGCCAGGACAAATGAAGATGCAGGTTGCTGCATGGGCTGCCCCTGCCGACCGTAATTGCAATCTTTCAGACGGGAAATGGCAAATTGCTCCTGTCATCATTAGCAACCAGCTAAGACACAAAACAGACACGCAAGCTTGCAAACATAATTTGCAGAGGAACTGCTATGGAACACATCTGGGGCTTTCATGAGGCCACTGCAGGCTGACTGAACAGGACTAAATCAGGCTCTGGAGTGTGTTGTTTTTCCACTTGCATTAGTAGCTGTTTAAATGCATGTGATCTGCGCTGCGTTTATCCAGCAGCATGGCAGACTTACTTGTGCACGCCACAGACGGAGGGTCAGAGAGTGCTCGGTAGTAGCCGTCCTCACAGTCACAGCGCCAGGAGCCTTCGCGGTCATTGAAGCTGTGCGCCGGACAGCGAGAGCACTGAAGGTCCTGCGAGGAAGACTTGTAGAAACCCCGACCACATGCTGTGAGGAAGGAAGCAAAAAGGAAAAAAACACTGAATCAAAAACACAGTGTGAATTGAAGGCTGGCAATCTGCAGGTTATTTTCTTGATAAACTAATGAATCCATTTCCTGTACAGAATGTCAGCAAACGTTCACAAAGGTCTTAATAATGCTCTGCTGCCCAGGGCAACAGCTGCAGTGCTTCAGGTGTTTTATTTTGTCCAACCAGCAGTATAAACAGAGAACAGAGTGTATTGTTATCACATCACATTTAAATAGATAGCAAATTTGTGGCTTTAAAAATTAAGAGTAATCTAAACAGCTGCCAGTTCATTTAATGCCTATTGAATAACCAAATAATGTTTAACTCCTTCAAACAAACTAAAACAGGTGACTGGATGGAGACTGACTCGTCAGTAAGATTAGAAAAGTGTTATATAAATGCAAGTACAGCCTGTGCTTTGCACATGCAAGCAGATGATGTAAGAAAATTTAACCATAAACAACTTATAATCCATTTCATTCGGAGCTAATTGAGATTAAACCAGAGATTTTTAGGTTTGGGAGGGGTGGTGATAATTGCACCTGAGATGTCCCACACAAATCCCACACATGCAAGGTTTCCTACCTTTCCTTTGAACGCACAGACTAGTTTGCAATAAGTACGTTTTGCGAACAGTATAAGTACACTGCATTTTTGCTCACTTGGCTACAAAAATCAGCCCTTTTTCATACTCTTTTCAGTCTTTCTCATTGGATAGGATGAGCTTGCTCACTCTCTCTCTATACATCACTGCTGTGTGAGCAAACAGTAAAGCTTCAGAGAGTGACAGAGTGGACAATGCCATCCATCCATCCATCCATCTTCTTCTGCTTATCCGGGGCCGGGTCGCGGGGCCAATGGGGGAAGAAAAAGTGCACTGTATACATATTAAGGTTTGGGAGACTTAGGCTTCTGAGAGTTAACAGAATCAATTATATGTCTGACAATCCAAACAACTCCTGAGTAACATACTGCATAACCCATTAAAGACGGGGTATGAGATATAACCTGTTACCATCCCCAACCATAAAGTCGACAGCTCTCTGAAATTCTCAGAATTTGATTTGCTATGTCTCAGCTGAGCCAGGTTCACACAGGATCATATTCACTGATGATCTCAGCAGTCATTACAAATCACTGAATGTCTCGAGGTGATATTAGTCCTGTGCAAACAGAGCCTCAAAGAGTCTTAGCTTCATAGCTGAATTCCCATCATGAAGGGGGCATGACAGAACAAACCACTGCGTTCACATCTCAATGCAGCCAGAATTTGAGCGAGCCTGCCCCCTCGGGCTTCATCAAGCAGGCTTAGCTGTGGAAACGGCACTGCAAATCTCAGGTTGAAGCTTTTGTCCAGAGATGAACTTCTACCTGAGAGGGAAATAACAACACCATTTTTATTCCAATGAATCCACAGGTCAGCGAAGGGGTCCCACTTGTTTATAACAGCTCATATTTGTGAGAGGAAATATTCTTCAGTAGACAGATAAGCATATGTACTGTATCAAGCTCGAGCAAACTGATCATTTCAGTGCTTCACCTCTGACCGAGTAGCTAAGCAAAGAAGGCTGCTGATATGACTGATCACTATTTGTGTTGTGGGGTATTAAGAATGATGCTCCTAACCCTAACTAATTAACACATACAAATGGTTTTCTGGTTCCAAGTAATGCCACCTCATACCAACCCAGTGAGAAACACACAGTAAATGTTTAAGGACTAGCAAAGAGTCAAATCTCTATTCAGGGAAAGGCAATTTTAGCCTGGAACTCAGCTAATCCACACTGGCTGGATGTGCGTGTGCAAAACGCAGCGAAAGCATGGTGAAAAAACTTCAATCTGGGCCACATGACTTCACAAACAATCTGAAAAAAATCTATACAGCTCTGCATACAAACTATCAAATTATACTAAAAATGCATTTTTCATGAGCCTCAAGGGGAAATGAGCGATGATTTTTATGCTTGCTGCCCCCTATTCCAAATCTTGATTCTGTTCCGCTAGCTTTTTCTTTCTTTCTTTCTTGTAATTTCCTTTGGCCACCTTCTCTTGAGACAGATTTGTAATAAGGAAGACAGATAAATCAGAGTTTTCTGGTTTTAACACTTGCAGAGCAGCATGAAAAAGAGGCCAAGGCTCAAGGTATCCCCATTTCAGCTACATGAAAGCCCTGTCATTCTCTATTTATCGCGGTGCCACAGTTTTGTGAAACAAAGGTTTTTTTTTGTTGTTTTCCCAAGATGAAAAACAACATGATTTTATCTTTAATCTTTTTTCTTTACCTTTTTTAGCCAGTAATTGAAAACAGAGCCATGAAAAGGCTGTCAGCAGTGGGTCTTTAATGCTGACCAGGCAAAACATATCAATGGAAGTGTTTAATCTTCATATCTAAGTTCTTCATTGTTGTTGTTGTTGTTTTAATGTACAGTTCTCATGACAACACTTGACTTACAGCAGAATAAACCGTGTCTAGTACCTGATCCTCAGTGTAAACACTCCCCATAAATGCTGATAATGATGCTTTCTACAGCAGGTTCAAAACTGCTAGATCTCAGTGCCTTTGCTCAGCATGCTGGGATTTTTAACATTCTGATAAGCCAGCATGTCTGTTTGCCTTTGGTTTCTGAGAGCTCAACTGCTGGGTGGCCTGTGTGCAGAGGGGGAAACACCCAGCTTGGACTGAGACCCCCACAGCCACCTCCCTCCCCTCCAGAGTACAGAATAACAATGCGGGCCTTTAAAGAGGACGGTTTTCAAAATTAAACACTGGATAACTCGTTTATTTTAACGTGACTCATGTGTTAATGTTACAGTGTTTGTTGTATCAGTTAGAATTCATTACTGATTCCAGTTCCCAAATTCAAGGTGCTGGTAGTTGAACATGTTCTGATGTTATAACAGTGCTTTTCCACATTTTCTAACATATATATATATATACTGACAGAGTAATACATCATGCCCATTGTAAAAGTAATCCCTGACTCTTCAGTCTGTGTGATGTCATAGAGAGGGGCTATCGTTAATATAGTCGTGTGAAGCGCAGAGCTCTGTCTGTGAGCGCAGCAGTCTCACGCAGCTGCTGTAACTGTTAGAGGCAAACAAGCACAAAAAAGGCGAGAGGGGCTCAAATGTGAGCAAAAAGCATAACATGTTCCCTCTATACTGACATCTACACATTTAACTATGTTTAACCTCAGGATGAGATTTTATATAAACATACAAACCACTTAACCTGTTTGGGTTTCTTCCAAAACTCACAGCAAAATGCCTCACAATACACTCCACACAGTTTCCTGAATTTCCTTTGTAAGCACCATATAAAAATGTCAGGCCCTGTTTATAATCCATCAAAGCTGAAAGTTTTGTTTTAAAAAAAGTCTGTTAAAGTTTCTTAATATTCTTTAAATGGTTTATTAATGTTTTATCAAAGCCTCCAAGTAAATGCCATGGTCAACACACTGGCACTTTTCCAACTGTATCATAGAAATTCCTGTAGAGACTGACCTGAGCACTTGTGCCTCCAGTCCATCTGCACTGCGTATGCCAGGTTACAAAAAACTGAGAGGTGCATCACAAGGCAAAAACAATACCAAGGGACACTGCACCACACTGCACTGATGACAACAGCAGGCATAAACTGCCCGCTAAGCTCGATATAGACTTCGGGGGGAAAACTATGGCGTAACTGGAAACACCTTTTAACCATATGCTGGAGCTACACTGTACGCCATTCAAGTCATTGCGGTCAGCATCGACGTGACAAGTGGTTACATTTTTCAGGAGGTGCACGTCAAGTTATGTGGAAGGCTATGGCGTAGTGTTAAAAGGACTTCCCCGGTCACGATTTAAGTCGTAACGTAGACACTGACAGACATCCAAATCATGCATTAATGTATCTCTAAATTCTCTGGATTTAATTCCTATTTCTGTTTGCTTCATGCTGAAGTCCAGTGCAATAACCCCCTCCCTTTAGTAGCACTGTGTAAAATGCAGCATTGCCCAACTTGACCTTAACAGAAACTAGAAAATAGAGACTGGATGCTCAAGAAAAAGTTTCCCTTCTCCCTTACTCGTTGTTAGTAAATTTCTACCCATACCTAATGGACTACCTAACCAAGGAAGCAAATGAAGACCCTAAAAATAGCAACTACAGGATGTGAAGAGGACATTAATGTTTTAGGTGGACACTACAGTCCTAATGTGGGCTTTTACCAGCCTTCAACAAGTAATTCTGTAGCGCTATCTTCCACATGAAAAAGTAACAGTAAAAGGGTTTAAGTATGTTCAAATGTGAACAGAGGAGATCCTGAAAGGACTGATCAAACTACAAAAATAATTACCAATTTTTTTTTTAAAAATAAACTCAACTTGCATTTTGTGCTCTGGACTTGGTTCGGTTTCGATGCTTATTTTTCTTTTCAGTGACAGCCTGTGTGTTTATCAGTGTGCCTGACCGGGTTTGGCACCCAGAAACGTTTACAGAAGCAACAAGGCAGCAAATGAGGCCTCAAAAATCGAATGCCTGTATGACATGGGCAACTAAGTGGTTCTGCAGCTCTTCCCATCACTAGCAGCGAGATGAGTGACAAGTACAAACACAGCCATCCTATCCCAGCATTCCTGTCCCAGCAGCAGCACAGTGACTCACTGCTGGCAAGTTCCTTTTTTCCTGGCACCAGATGCCAAAGAGAGACATTCTTAGTTGGGAAGATAGTGAGTGAGACGTTCTTTCTCCACTGACCCTCCAGCAACACTTTCTCTGGAAGGATATAGCTGTGAAGCAATTATACCTAGTCTGTTCACCCAGTAGCTTTCTTAACTGACAATGTGACTGACACCTTAGTGGCAAACACTGACACCCAAACATGTAAAAACACTGCACAAACTCTGGACTCTGTTCACTTTACAACTTGCAGTGACTTTGACAAGGCGACTCGCAGTCCGTCGTGTAATTACATTTGTAGGGATGAAGTGTTTCGGAGAGACTCTTTGGGGAAAGGGCCATTTATGTAAGTCTGATTTTCTTCTTGCGCAGATAAAGGCTGACTGCCAGCTTGACACAGGGCCTGTTAAAGAAGCTGAGCAGCAGACACAACAGCAAGCCTATTTACGACTCTAAGAAATTAGCCAGTCCTTAGAGAACTGGGCTGAGGTTTAGCACAAAGAAATAGCGAGAGAGAGAAAAGTCTTACATTCCAGTCGGTTCCTCGGGAGTATACAGAGCCAGCATCTGTAATTTCCCATCCAGTGGTCAAACAGTTTCATTCAGTGATGTGATTGGGGGGGGGTGGGGGGGTTGTCAAGCTGCAGTCAGCAATTTTACACAGAGCCAGGAAGAGGGAAGAGGGGCATGACAAAGGAGAGGTCCTCGGAGAGGCGGGATGCAGATAATCAAACACTCTTGTGAACTTTAGTGTCTCTATCAGGGCAGACACTGGCCCAGAGAGTAAACCAAAGTCTCCTTATCTTATTCAGACACACATATACAAGAGTAGACAGGGGAACAGATTTCTGTATTCTTTCAAGTTCTCAGTTTATTCCTTTTCCCTTTAAGTTGAGCTTCTTAACATTCCTGAATTACATCCAATTTTTCTCTGGCTTCAGCAGTGTCATGACACTCTGGGTGACAGACGGGGGTGGGGGTGGAGGGTGGTAGTTGCTCCTTATTCGACAGCCTGACATATCCCTCTTTGGCCAAAATAGAAAATAGTTTTTTTTTTGTTGGTGGGGGGCATTATTTTTCCCTTCACTTAATCTTCTGACTTTGATGACAAACTGGAATTCCAATGTCGCCCTTTAGTGTTTTTCCTGGGCTTATTTTTTTGTGCTGTGTTTGCATTGGCTGACTGGTAAAGTGCCAACTGAAATGAGTCTCTAAGATCAATAATTAAAAAGAGCAAAATATCAACTATATCAAAGTATCAAATATCAACAGTGTTTGGTTTGAGGTACCTTTGGAAGCGCAGCATTATATACATCGTGTTACTATGCAAGCACTCAGAGTTTCATTTAGGATGAAGTACAAAAACCCATGTGATTGTTTAATTATTGATGCACAAAAAAGATTCTGAGCAAAAAAGATCTGAAATGAGGATTTATATAAGAAGACAGAGAAGCAGAGTGTGATGCAAGAATTCAAATACTGTTGCATATGATGGTTTGGGTGTGCCCTTAAACTGGACCAGACACCATGACAGGCCTAGACAGAGGCAGATCTTTAGTGCCGTATGTCCTTCTAAGGAACGAGGTAGGTGGCTCTGTGTGTTTGCCTAGATAAATGAGCTATAAATGTCACATTTTGTTTATTATCCATGGATATATTTTGGACTGGCTGTAAAGGCATTGATGAGAACTACTATGGATATGGATAGAGGAAAAAGGATAACTACACAGATTCGTGTGGCAAAGCAGATCAATGTGAATAGATGGGATCTTTACATATAAGGTATGTATGCCATGCAACAATATTTGATATTTGATTGGTTTCAAAAATATCTTATATTGCTGCCAGTATTAGAAAAACCTGCCAATGATAGTCTGTCTTAAAAGAATTGGAAACTGATCTTCTTACTTGCTTACAACCCACAAATCCAATTAAGGTTACAATCCTTGTTCCTACTAAGCAACGAGGGGACAAGTTGGTCCAAACAGGGCAGCTGGGATATTGAGTTTCCCCCCCATCTGTCTCAATATTCCTGCAGACAGGGCTAAAAGTGAGCTGGAGTGTGGGAATGTGGGAGACTGTCTGTTTTTTGCACACTGCCAGAGCCAAAGTGAGAATGACTAGTGCGGGCCTTTCTGTCTCCACGGTCTTCGCATGATGAGTCCTGTCAGGGCCAGGCCTTCCCCCTTTCTTCTTCGACTGCCCTCCCGTCCGGCCTGATTATGTGTTAAATCCGCCCGTGTGTCAGGATGGATGTGGAAAGAATGTATGCTGAAGTGAGCCGAGCTGGGCTGCGGAGACCCGGAGAGAGCAGCCTGGAGATAGCACCCCATTAGAGTGATAAAAGAGCCAGAGGGAGGAAAGCAGCCGACAGGACCAACATGCACAGCCACTGATGAATGCCAGGTGGAATGGGTCAAGTGTGATAAGGGAAACTGTTTATTTTCTTATTTTAAAAAAAACACACTGTTTTCTGCGGCCGAAACCACGCCGATAGGGAAATGTCTTTATAAATATCGACTCTAAACACAGGCACGGTATGTTACCATATGTGACGCCTTTCGCCTCTGGTTTATGACTATGTTTCATCCCAGTGTCTTTTCCATTGTCTGCATGATTCTGACATTCACTGTCAGTTGGCACACGAGGCTGAGTATTGCTGGAAGTTTTATTTATATTCTGCAGCTGATTACAGAGTTTGGGGGGTAATTGTAAACCTAACCCTAACCCTAAATAGATGGCCTGTTCACACCTTCTTTCTTAAGGATATGGCTTGAAATCTGTTTTTAAGGCCCTTACTTCATAAGAGTTGTGGATATAAGATTTGTATTCCTAAATGATTGTGCTAAGGACAGAAACACCAGACATTTTTCCCAGATAGTGAAGGAACAGGGTTTAATATAGGACTGACTGCTCTTTTTTTTTTCTCTATGGCAGTTTAATCTACCCATGCTCACATGTTAAATGTTCCCTAAACACAATATATTTGCTGATGAAAAACTACCGACTCTCCCAGTAATGTAATAACATGTTTTAAGTAACAGACATTTTTCAGGCACTGAGTCCTCGGACTAACCTTGTCCTACAGACGTATTTTGGGTGGTACAATGCCAAGTGCCACCTGTAAAAAAAATTATTCTCTCTCGAATGTTTCTGATCGCTTCTATTACGCTGCACTACTGTCGCTAATGTTAATACTGTCAGAAACATGGTCTGTCAGCTATGTCAGCTGCATATTCAGGGAACCATAAAATGCTATTTAAAAACCCAAATCCAACTACACGTTTTTAAGTTTTACTTTTGAGGCATGCAATTAGGATGATGACATGTTCCGAAAACCGAGCGGGCTGATGACGTCCTTCTCTGAGCTTATTTCTTATGCACTGATATAGCTCAGGGTCTATGTGCATTGTTGTGATTAGATGTGACTTATGTTCCTTGCCTCAATAAATAGTAGGCCTCGGCATGGACGTTCATCAGGCTCTGTTTTTCATCAGGCGCTTTATGCATGCTGAACTATGGCTGCATCTCTTTTATGGACTAAAGCCTGTGGTGTTTTCCGCCGCAGTGTAAGAGGCAGTATATCTTTAGAGTAATCTGAGAGCTACGCAGACCTGGAAAAATCCAAGTCGAGTGTATTTCGTCTACTTTAAAAGCCAAAGAACAGCTCAATTGATCTCATCGCAGGGATGATGTGTGGATTTTTATAGCTGCAAAGATTTTGGAAAAATCGAGTGCACCTTCAAGGATGACATACGTTATTTATTAGGTATGAGGTGTCCAAAGTCCTCTAATAAAACAGTGCAGAATTTTTTGGGTCTGTAATTTTATTGTATTTTTTCCCAGTTCCAACATGATTTTGGTTTTGAGTGTGATCACAGGAATAACAAGCAGAGCAGCAAGCATTTGTTGAATTTTTTCTTCTTTCCTCTGAGTCCAGTGCACCCGTCTACACCTCAGTGATTTATAAGTTAAAAAGGGACGCTCAGCAGCTGGGTTTTGCCCACAGACATGTTAATCTCACACCTATGAGAGGCAAGGCGGTTGCCCAGCCTAGGGAAACAGTGGCAGAAATACACAGAAAAGGATAACAACAAAGTCTATTGTAAAAAAAAAAAATCTCTTCATGGGGCAGAGATACAGTTTCAATGTCAAACCCTTTTCAAACAAGCTCATTTTGAACAGCGACACCTCCCAAAGGCTTTGGAGGAAGCAGGGAAGCAAGGGCACTGCAATAATCTGAGCCAAAAAAGAATGAATAGGAGCCACCGAAACACATATGAAATGGTTAAAGAATACGATGTCATGTTATAATGGTTCTCCCCCACCAACCCTCCCCACCCGACATACTTGGAATGATTATGTCTGGCTGCTGCTGCTCTCCACACATCTGCACAACCAGCCCATTCATCCGAGGTACCTGTGCTTAGTGGGAGATAAGTAGCTTTCCACGAGAAACAAAAAGAAGATTAGCTCTGCTATACACTGTGTTGGAGGGCATGCAGCTTTGCCCTGTAAGCAGAGAAAACCTGAAGAAAGTGCCTGCTTTGGTTGTTCACATCAAAGATCAAAGCCAGATGCTGATTAAGTCACAAAAATCAAAGTTAAGAAGTGCAGCAGACATCTAAGCCAATCCTCCTACATTTGCAGTTAAAGAAATGCTTTTACAAAGTTTAAACTCATTAATATTTGTTTTCGATCACTCTCTGAAAAATTCCCTGTTTGAGCAGCTGAGCACGCTAAATAATTTCCATTTGTTGTCATTTTATAGGACAGGGGACATTTATCCCAAAAATAGAAAGGATGTAGTTGGTTTTCATCTTGCTGAAAAGAAAACATAGAATTACATTTTCAGATTAACTCTAAGCTGAACCTCACAGAGGAATTGATTTCATTCAGAGCCCTCACTGACAGCTACACAAACTCAATCACCTGTTTTCTCCTTCATTGCAACTGCTAATTTAGTTCATGGTCTTGGTAGAAAAAAAGTATTTGAAGATTAAACGCATTACCTCAGTGAATGGCCTCTCACACTGCCGGGCCTGCATCGTGAGTCTGCAAACAGTCCTCCTAAGAGGCCTCTGCTTCTTTAAGTTATCATGCAGAGTGAGCTTTTGAAATGGATTCTCAGTGACATGGAAAATGTCCCTGCCTAATCGTCTTTTGTTTAGTTCATTTAACTCACATGGAAACAAGAGAGTGGGTCCTTAAGCCCAGCCGTGCAGGCTACCTTTACGAAGGCCACCTCTAAAAAGGAGCTGTGCTAAAAGACACTGCAGATGAGACGAGGACTTTGCATTCTCAGGATGAAAGCATGGGGTCTAAAGGTCTGACCCATCCAAAGCCCCCCTGGAGCCCAAGCGAAATCAGCACTGGAAATGTCCCCAGTCAGCAACTGAGCATTATCTACCATTCTAACCTGCCCCCACCCACCCCTCTCCAATTCCAGAGCTATGACAGAAAGGAATGAAACACTAGTCGGTGGCCAAAGCGTTCCCTTGTAACAGAAAGGGAACGCCTCAGATGAGTGCTTGCACAGATCTGCTCCTGCATTGCTGGTTCACTTTTGTATCAACAGTTGGAAAATAAATCACGACTATTTTCTGACTCTTTTTTGTAAACCGCACAATTAATCAGGTAATCTGAGTAATTATCGGCAGATAATTCAGTAATGAACATAATTAGCAGTTGCATTCCTAAACATGTCAACTCCTGCTTCACAGAGAAAGCTTTATTTTGAGACAATGATCTGAAAGAAACAGCTGAATTTCCTGAAACAGAGCCATCCTCAGCACATCTTAAGTTCTTCTTCCTCTGGGTGTAAGTGGGGGAAAAAGTGAGAAGTTATGTAATAAGTTATTGATTTTCCTCTTAAAGGGAGACTGAACCAAAGAGCCAGTGGTCTGAAGCCTCCCAGAGGAGCAGCCCCACTGATAACACTGCCCTCCCTGCTGCCTCTTAAGATGGCAAGACCCCAGGCCTCGTCACATATCACTTTCACCCTCATGCCACGGGGACACAACAGAGAACAACAAAGACAGCGTCTTCCGACATGGACTTCTCCTGTCTGATCACATCCCTCTCTAGCAGTCAGCACCAAGCAATTACAAAAAAAAGACATCTGTGCCACAGTTTGGGTAGATAAGCAGGACAACAGCATAGAAGAGCGAGAGAAGATGAAGGGCGCTGCACTGCGAGGGGGGGCGAGAGGGTGGGGGCTCTTTTGCCATGCAGGGGGGAGGGAAGCCAGAGAGGTGACTCTGCTGGCGAGCAGAGGTCAACTGTGCAAACATCCATCTTCTTCTTGACAGGATCCTGTCAGCCTGGGTGCTCACGTTACTAAACACAACAGGCAGGCCTCCATTGTGGCGCTGTGCTGGTCTGAAGCCATGTGTAAATGAAGTTAATATTCCCTGACCTCACGCATGGCCAAATGTGGACCCCAGTGTCACCTTGGAAATAATGCTATCTGTTGCAAAATCACAAAGCGCTCCTTTCTGGTGGTTACAAAGTCTTTAACTGACCATATGCTTTTGTTTGTGTGAGAATGAGGAATGTTTACTCGGATTCTATTCATGCAGTGCAACGCAGGGTCTCAAATTTGAACTGGCAGGTCAGATTTTTTTCTTTCCCCTGCTGACATGAAATAGCCGGTTGGTCCAGTTTGCATTTATAATCACACATCTTTCCATTCAGAATGGTGAGCCAGTCAAACTAGAATGTGCAATGTCATGCACATGTCCGTCTTATTTGCATTAAAGTTAAAGGTAAATAAATCTGCTTTTAAATCAACTTAAAAAAAAAAGAATTCAGTATCAAAAGGGATCCAGCTGCATCCATTTTTTAATGAAACAATGTTATAAAATTAATTAATTAATTCCTTGTTCTTATGTCGTTCCATCACTTTCCCACAGTTGTTTGCCTGCCAAGTGTTGATAACCTTTACATGTTCTAGGATGAGCAGTTCATGAAAAATGTCTGAATTTCTGTGGTAGAGTACAACTGGCATTCCATCTGGTCCTGTGTCTACAGAGACTAAATTAGGCTAAAAATGTATGGCATGTCTGGCTAAGACAAGCTGTGAAAATGGCATAAACCTGAGCTGAGAAGAATGGAAACTAAACACAAATTGACCAGGGCATCTATAAAGCTTCAATATCTTCATGAAACTTGTTTTTAATGCTGCTCAAAGAGTCTAATGCATCAGTAGCACTAGTCTACAGACATGAGAAAGGCAACCTCCTGGCTTTCTCTAAACTCAGTTCTCAGGATATGTGAATAAACTAATATTTACTAAACCAAACAACACAGTCAACCCTCCAAGATTTGTATGTAAAACGAAGCATTTGTGTTTAATCTGATATGTT
>VUQG01044725.1:2563-24727 GCA_015106755.1 Etia nguti | reverse complement strand
CCTAAATGTCAATTAAAAAAAAAAAAAAAAAAAAAGATAAATAAATAAAAAAGAGCACACATGGGCAGCCAGTCGTCCCTGGATGAATACAGGTTGAAGATGAGACAAACATGTGTTTTTACGGGGAATCTGTGGAGGCTTTTTGTGTGCGATGTGTTCACTTGCCTGCTTCGTGTGTTGTGGCAGGAGTCATGGCCGTGGATGTGAACGAGGCAGAAACTCTTCCCGTGGAATAATGAGCCTGAGGGGGGGAGGGAAAGCACAAGATAAAAGTTTAAAAAGTCATGCTGATCTGTTAATTTTAATGATGGCAGTCAGCTTGATCTGACAGTCTTCAAGCTTAAACTAAAAAAGCACGAACAGAAAAGTTGAATTGATGAAGCTCTAAAAGATGCTGACTATAAATATAATTGAGACAAGAGGTTTACTTAATGCTAAATTCTGGGGTGTTGTTAGATGGGTGGTGGTTTTAGCGTCTTTATCATGTGGCATCATGTGGCCCCTAATCTCTTTGCAGTGGCAGTGCAAGAGTGTTCAGCTGTTGCTAATTGACCACACCTAGTCAGGTGTGGATAAAGGCATACCTGAGGCAGGCTTTCATGGATGCACACTAGTCTTTGTCTTGGTGGTACCAGCTATTTTAGCTAACTTGTTATATAATTTAAAATAAAACCTCTTCTAGTTGAAATTCTGGTATTTGTCTCCATATTTATGTTGCGGCTTTTGAGCCGGGTCGCAACGTTCGGGATATGAACCCAGGATACGAACCCAGGACGTCTCGCACCCCAAGCAAGAATCATACTCCTAGATTATGATTCTTTTGAGCCAGGTCGTAACAGCATTAAATAACTTTTCTAGTCTTATTGACCACTCAACGCACTCATAAGTCATTCTCACACATAAACTCTGCACAACTCTTGATTAAGGTCACAAAATCCCAAACACGTAGCACACAATAGGAAATAGTCTACTTCTCTTTGTTTTTAAGTCACCTGAACAGAGCTGGCAGGAGGCGGGACACATGAGGCTGCTGCGCCGTCACCTGTACTATGTAGTATTTGTACTATTCTCACATAAGCATAAACTGGCATAATCTGACAGGACTGAAGCTGGCAGGTTCAAGGCTGTTTAATGACCACCTGTTGAGAACTATATAAAACATCAGAGGTGCAACAAATGTGCAAGAACAGCTTTTTAGCATTTTATCTTTCACACATCAATGGTGGCAGAATAATCTGGGGTTCAGTATTTTTACCTCCAGGACACTTGGATATGCAGGCTGGAGGAGCTGGGGAATGAACCACTGACCTACTGATTCAGGATGACCTGCTTGAAGTCCCACGGGAGGGACACAGGTATGAAAAAAAGCAAGTATGTGGATCTCGAGCTTCTGTGCTGCTATTCTAGATGCAGGGAAAAATATGTAAAACATAACATTTTACAAACTAATTATCAAATACCTACTAAAAACCATCACTTTCTCTCATTATTGTACATTTTTCTCTACTGTGAAATAATCCACTGGAGCCCAGAGGCAGTCAGGGCAGATATTTCCTCATTAAAAAGGCCTGAAGGCTCATCCTCCAGTTGAGGAAGCGTCTTCTCCACTCGTCATATCTTTCCAGCCTCATACTCGAATTGTCCCCTCGTTTGCTCTAAAGGGCGTGTGAGCTTTTCCAGGCTTCGCATGATTAAGAGCCGAGAACAGAAAGATTTCTATCACGTTGTAATTACGGAGCACCGGAGAGGTTATCTGAGCTTAAATTACAGTCGAAAGCAATTGTTGAATCGTAATATACACCTAAAAATACCAGAAACATGTGATAAGGCGGCTAGAGTTAGTCAAGTCAAAGAATAACAACTCTGAGGATTAAAGCAGAGAAGTGAAAATGGTTTTCAAAAGCTAAAAGTCTGTTTTTCAGTCCCCGTTTAGCATTCTTCTGCTCCAGTTCTTGTGAAGGCGCATGAAAGCGCAGACTTCACCTTGCACGCTCTGTCTGACCTATATTCCCTCTTCTCTCAGATGCTGTCAAAGCGTCACTATGAACTCGACACAGAGAGCGACCAAGGAAGAGGTGTGCTGTAAAAATGAGGCACAGCGTAGCATCAAAGGAGAGCTGATAAGAAAGAAGGTGTAGCTGCGGCTCAAATTGAATCAGCCGTCATCCTTCCAGTAATTCAAGGACACAGTCACAGCGGTAACGTCACCGCCAGTGACCTCCTTTGTTACACATCAGTCTGTGTGTGCGCGCGCGAGTGTTCCCCAGAGGTATGATGACTGAGAGCAGGCCTGGAGGAAGGTTACATTATGTATATGTTGGGTTTTCAAATGGATATAAACATGCTCCACGTTTCACTCTCTCGGGTTCAGACACTGATGCTATTTTTTATTAACATTATTTTACATGCAAAATATTATCCATCAATCTCCCTTAGATTACAGTAAATATCTTTTATTCTTTGTTGTTTCTGTTTCTGGATACCGCTGGGGTTTATCTGGTGTTTGTTTTTGTTTTCTCATCCACAATACTGTGAATATATTTTCTAATATTTGGCTCCCTCCTGTGTACAAAGTAAAACTAGCACGTCTTCACCTGGTTCAGAAGGCTCTCTCAAACCTGCTGCAGTGACATGACTAAATAACTGAAAAATCTCCTAAATTATGTTAAATTAACTGTCAGCTTCTGAGAAAACCAACGTAAGAAAGGGAGACCATCTAAGAGACCATCTAAGAACCCAAGACCCCTCTTACTATGAGACTGCTGTCCAAATATATTATCTAATCTTATACACTAAAGGAAAACCACTTTTTCAGTCACTTCCAGCAACTTGGTTTTTCAGGCATTTGACTCTACATCACCTTAAGTTAGCGATTAAACTCTGCTGTGGACACAGACAGCTGCAGACAACAGAAGCAGATGAGTAGTTTAGGTCCACCCAAAGGGTAAAGGGGTTGAATCAGAGACTGACCAATATATTAACTGGTATTAAATATTGAGATAATTGGTGTCGGCATTTATAAAAGAGATGGGAGAAACACCCTTCAGCCATCTTGAAGGGTTGATGTTTTTTGTCCATCAGAGGGCACTGTTTCCAGGAAGAGTCAAGCAGAACATAAACAAGTAAATAAATAACTACACATGTGTCAGGGAACTCTGTTTCTGTTTTCTGTGTGTCAAAGAAAATATATCAGATTTTTAAATCACTAAATATTGGCATCAGTTTTTAAAATCCCATAGTGGTCGGGCTCTAGTCTGCATTATAAATAGAGAACGGGTGGAATCTGACTCCAGCTTCAGGTGTCTGGGCACCTACATCTCCACTGATCTCACCTGGATCCACAACACCATCGCCCTGGCTGCACTTCCTCTGTGTCCTGAGGAAGAATAACCTGGACCAGAAGCTGCTGGCTTTCTACCGCTCCATGCAGGAGAGCGTGTGCTCCTCCTGCATGGGTGTTTGGTACGCAAGGGTCACGACTGAGAACAGGAAGGCCGACAGAGGGTAATTAACATCGCCCAAAAAATCATTGGCTGCCCTCTGCGACCCCTGAAGACCATCGTCAGATCCTCCTGACTCAGGAGGACTAGGGCCAACATAGAAACTTCTAACACACCTCACCAATCTGAGCCATGGTCTGAGTAACCCTCATCACTCAGACCACTCACACACAGACTCTATACTCAAACCAAGTCCTTTGCACTGCTTCCGAGCACTTTGTCCTCCAATGTGCGTCTTTCTCTAGTTTGTATTCCTCTTGATTTTATATTTTTCTTCTGTCTGTTATTATTCCTGCTGTCTTATTATATATATTTTACTCCTGCACAGCTGGTGTGGAGCACCCATAATTTCGTTGTACATGTCATGACAATAAAGGGCTCTGCTTGTCTATTCTACTCTATTCTATTCTATTCTACTGTCACAAAGGAATTGCTGTGCATGGAGCCTTGCAATGATGAAACCAGGAGCTATAAAGTGGCTTTAAGGATCATAGTGGGGAGGGTGTTCTTACAGCATTTAATTTGTCCGTCTTCTTGGCCTGTGGCTCCTTCATGGTCGAAGCCAGAAGTTCATCCCCTTTGTATTCTTTATAAAGCTCCGCTAAAGTCTCCCTCGTCTCCATATTGGTGCTCTTCAGATGGTAAGCTGGGTCCTGCTTAGCCTTTTCCTCATCTGAAGCATGCCAGAAAGAGCAAGAGAAATTAAATGGTTTACAGCAGCACATTTACATATTGCGAGAATTACCAATCATTAGATAAATACCGATAGCTCACCTGGGTCCAACACTTTCAGGTCGTTCTTTACATGGAAAAAGTTGGAGACGTTGAACTTATCCAGGTTTGTGGGGTCCTAAGAAGAGAAAACACAATGTATCTATTCCTCAAATAAAAGTACTCTTTCATTTTGTAGGTGGATAAAAATGGTAAAACAACGCCTCACCTGAAGAGTTATAATATCTTTTCTTGTGAAGGGTTCATCGGTGAGCAGATCTTTAAAACTTTTGGTCTTAATGTTTAACTGCTCAACTGCCTGCATGAAAACAGAAATATTAGAAAGAAAAGCCTCTGTTGGTCATAAGGAAAACAAACTTGGACAGCAGGCAAAATTAAATTATATGTTGTTTCCATTCATTTTAACACAAGCTTAGTATCACTACAACTGAATGAACAACACTTTGTGGAATTCATCTGTAAAAAATAAACAGAAGAACACTGTTTTTTGTTTGGAGAGATATTTTTTGCACACAGCTAATTCTGTGTGATGTAAGGCAGCATCTTGTAAGACCATGTGGGCTGAGCATCTGCACTGTATCACACCGAGACCAAAATCAATATCATCTCTTTCTCCGTGTGTGTAATTTTAGACATCGATTTCTGTCTGAAAAGCATCATTGTGAGGATCAATGCAGCAAGAGCGCAAGTTCACTGACCTCATGAGAAAACACATTCCCGGTGACCTTGTTGGCAACAATGTGAGAATTATTTGTGAAGACGTTGTACAGGACAGGGCAGTGATACTTTCCTGGACCAAAATGAAGCAAAGAAAAAAAAAGTGAGAGAGCAGCAGGCTGAGCAGCAGAGTCCAATCTGCTGCCACGGCCTGAATCCACTCAAGAAGTCAACGAGTACCTCATGCAATCCTCTGCTGAATTATATCACATCTTCTCCCCTCACTTGCTTTTTTGGGTTCTTAGTCCTCCAACCCCTTTTAAGTCAAGCTTTCTTTTTTAAGGTTCCCCTCGCACAAAGCAAAGCAGTAAGAAAAGTGTGGATTTAAAAGAAAACTAAAACCTGCATGATTTCAGTGACTGTGACCTGGCAAACTAGGCTACTGACAGTATTACATTTCTTCTACATGCATTTTGTTGTGCCTGAGGTGCATCAAAGCGTAAGCATATTTACCATCATTGTTCTTGGCAAAGTTAAGTTTGATGAGGGACTTTGCTTCCAGTTTCTGTGGAAGAAAAGAAAAAATTTGCTTTTCAAACTGTACAGAAATGCTCGCGCTACTACTAAAACCACAAATGAAGGCCTTTTAGGATCATGTTACAAGATCAGTTCCCAGCTGTGAAATGGGGGAAATCGTACAGATGTGCTGTATATTCATCACTGATAATTACTACTTAACACTGAATTTGTGAGCAGCATCTTTCTCCTACTTATAATAAAAGCTTGAAAATGAAAGAGGAGTTGAACTGGTTATAAAGATAATAATAACATGTTATACGCAGCCTTACCTTCAATCTTATTCTTATCATTGTGAGTAAGACACTGACAAAGGAACAGAGAACTGCTACGGCGGTAAATAACATGTTTGCCATGAAGGGTCAAGGTAAAAACTTGATATTCTTCTGAATTTAAAATTTATAAAAAGTTTAAGGTCAAGCTAAGCCGACCCTAAGCTATAGAGTCCTAAATGGAACAACATCACATTGGCTATGTCCATCTTGCATACTTGAATTCCACCTCCACCTTTTATAAATGGCTTGCTCGGCTAATATTTAAGGTCATGTTTATATAGAAAATTGTGTTTATTTCTTTTTGCGTTGGATGATTAAAACTACAATTTTGGTCACGTCTGTAAATCAGGGCAGCTTATGGAGCAGTTACAACATGAAGAAATCGCTGTCTTCTCACCTCTCCAGAGATCGGGTTTGTACCATACTTCTTAATCCACGGAACAATGCTCCTAAAAACAGGAGGTACACAGTAAATAATCTTTTAGATTATGCTAGAAGGAAGCAACGAGATGCAAAAATACGTAAGAGATACATTATGTTGTGCAAAATTATTTATGTCAAATGAGATGTCAAGTTACACACCAGATAAATCATCAAAAAAAAAGAAAAAAAATCACCTTTATAAGCCTAACAAGCATGAAAACAAAACTGATATTTGATTGGTTTTATTTAACAGAATTAAGGAAAGTTTGACATATCCAAGCTTCCTTTGTGTTAGCACAAAACCCAGAAACAGAGTTGGAATCAAATCAGGAACAAAGCATAAAAACATATTTTTACTGCAACAATTTAATGAATGAAACGCGACACATAAAGTTTGTGCTTCTGCAACTTTACTATACAGCTTCATCAAGTGGCAGAAATAAGATACAGCTGATGAAACTGCATATATAATATGTATTCCTCCAGCACAGACTACATAATTTATCATGCTTAGAGCATGTCATCAGGACAAGAATCACTAAAATTGTGGCACTTCTGGATGATTTTAAACCAAAACTCTGAACATACTGGAGGTGGTTATGTGTTCAGCATAAGTTCTAATCCCGCCGGGGTTAAATACACTGAAAACTGTCCATTAATGTTGCCTCACAGTACACACTCGGAGCTTCTTCCAAGATCTGCCTGGCTACTGTGGGTATTATGTGAATACTTAAAGCCATCACACATCATTTACTCACAGCAGGTCGAAGACAACTCCCTCCTCAGTGCAGACAGGATACTCAAATGGCTGAAGGGACAAGCTGAAATATTTCACAGCAGGAGTGTCAAACTCACTTCAGTTCATCAATTAAACAAAGTTCATTCTAATAGCATCTTTTTGGCTGCTCAGTACAGCTCAAAATTGTTCACAGATGACAACAAATCAATAAAAAGACAGAACAAGAGATAAGAAAGCAAAGCAAATAACATATTATAATAAGGAATTCAAATTAAATTAGGAAAAATTCAACTCACTTAAAACATGTTTAAAAAGTAAGGCTAGATAAAATATGCTGGAAAGTACAGTATCCACCAATATAAAAGCACCAATCAGTGAATAAAAATAAAATGATGTAATGATAAATAAAAAGCAAAAAAGCAAAATAATAAAAAATAAATCCTAATCAAATAAGGTAAAAAATAAATAAATAAGTGACTCATGCAAATGTTGAGATGGAGAAGGGGGTTTAACTTTGAGTTTAAACATTTCCAGCTGCAACTTGGGGAACAAGAGCTAAAAACTGCTCACCCAGATGTTTGTCAGGAGAACTGATATCATTCTAAATCAGTTAATGGGATACTAAGAGAACAATTTGTTCCCAAGTGAACCAAACAACTGCATAATAAAACATCCTTCTTTTAATATTATAAGAAGTACAGGTTTACATTTAATGAACAATGCATTTGCAAAATAGATGAACAGCCTGGAATGTCTTTAAAAAATAACTAAAATTATTTACTTTGCTCTTTGTAATAATTTGGTGAAATCTAGAAATAGTTCTAACTTTCTAGACACTACCATTTTTCTGACATCATCTCACCAGGTGTGGCAGAGAAAAATTTGAGATGTCAATGACTTCACTGCAGTTTTCACACTTCACAAAGCCATCCGGGCGCCAGGCTGGACCCCCAAACAGTACGACAAATACTCAATCGTTTACAGCTATTGAACAAAAACATCTTCAGATGCCAATTTACCAACAAAGACATTATCTAAATGTCATCAACTGTCTTCTAAAGGTGTAATGAGTTGGCCGGCAAATTTTTTTCTAAGGTGCCTCCTCTTCTCCATCATCATCATGTTCTTCTTTCAGCTGCTCCCTTTAGGGGTCTCCACAATGATCATCTGACTCCATCTTACCCTCTCTCTATCATCCCGCTCTGTCACACCAACTCTATGCATGTCCTTCTTCACTACATCCAGAAAACTTCTCTATGGTCCTCCTCTTTTCCTTCTCCCTGACAGCTCCTTCTTTAACATCATCTCCATCTCCGCCTCGCCTCTCTAACTTTGTCTCCAAATCACTTAACCTGATGCGTTCATTTCTAATCCAGTCCATCCTGCTCACCCCCAGTGAAAACAGTCTAGCATCTTCAGCTTTGCCTCCTCTCTTTTTGTCAGTGCCACGATCTTCAAACTACACACCATAGCAGGCCTCACTACCATCTTGTAAACCTTCTCTTTTCCGCTATCGCTTTACTCTTCTGTCGCTTTCTAAGGTGCCTCTTCTCATAATAAACGAGTCTCTTGTTACCTGCAATGATCGAAGGAAAGCCGTCTGAAGTTTGCTTGTGGTATTTCTGGAAAGTAAATACACGAAGAAAATGTAAGACAAGTAAAAATCTGTTTCATTTTTAAGGACTACAAAACACCGAGAAACCCCCAATCCAGTGCGGCAGCCCTCAGCACGTTTTACCTTTAGAGGCTCTGGTTCATTTACAGTACTTTAGCCATACTTACCAATTATAACATTACTCATAACGATTAACTATAGATATTGTTAATATGTGCTATTAAATATGACTCACTGATACAAAAATATTAACTCAGAAACACAAATTCAAGCAGCTAAACAAACTAAAGCTTTAAAAAACAGCATAAAGTTGAATTCCCTTCTGAACACGCTGTTACCTATGTTAAAGTTTAGTGAGGTAGCACGCTGCAAAAATTACAACTTATATAAAAGACAAAAATAAATAACATAAACAGTGTCTCCACAGACGCTGGTTTTAACCAGTTAGTCTGAAAACCAGCTCACCTGCTCGTTTTCCTCCATAAAAGTTCGTGTACTCTGTACATGTGATGTACCTGTAAGGAGAAAACAAAGGCAACAATACAACTTTAAATATAACACTTTAAACTGTTAGTAACGCCACACTTAATACGCTAATGTGGGTTAGCTTGCTACTAGCGTCTTAAGTGCTAACGGTGGCCAAACAAGCCCGTTTCAGAGCTGCTTGATGCTTACGCTTACATTTTGTCTTTCTGATGCTGTCGCTTCCCCATTTTGACTGATTTTACAGGTCTGAAGAAATAAATTCAGTCACAAAATAAACTACAAAGAAAATCACACGAAATAACCACTGCGTGCCTCTCCTATCTTCCTGTTTACGTTCTTTGTCTTCGTCGTGATTAACTGTACACCGTATGTAACAACTGCACTCTGCTGCCCCCTATATCGACAATCCGGTAAAAACATTTTAGGCGTTGAAGAACGCTATACTGAAAAATAAATAAATAAATACATACATACATACATACATACATACATACATACATACATACATACATACATACATAAATAAGGGGCTATACAAAATCATGCAGTTCGGTCAGAAATAGAGTATTGTGACTCTCTGTAGAGATACGTTGTATAATTTTTATGAAATATGTGGGGGGAAAAACAGTGGGGGATTTTTACCATCATTGAAATAAAATGAAAGAATCGCCTGAAAGAGTGACAACTCCAGCCTAATTTGGAGCTTCCTCAGACATACTTTATCGTTTTTTAAAAGCAACAATTTTGTGTTTTATGGCTTTTTATGTCACAGTTGAAAAACTGTTTTCTCATTCACTCAGTGAGCCTGCAGTTCATCTATTTTACTTTTGGGGACTGCAAGCACACTTAGCAGAATTTATGGTTGAGCAGAGAGACCATCTACTTGGGGCTCATAAGAGTACTTGAAATGTTACACAAAACAGGTTGATCCTAATTATTATGTGATAAATCATAGTCATACAAAATGAAAACATCAGTCCAATTTCTTCTGCTTATCCATTTCAGCGTATTTTAGCTATAGGCCAGAGACACAGGGTCACAAAAATAATAAATATTTTTAACAGGCTGACAAGTTGTTACTAACTTCCACTGCCTATGTCAGAGCTGAGGTCGGGTCCATGCACACTGTAACTGTTTGCCAGATTGATACAAGGAAGTTCCCTCAAAAAAGGATTTATCACTTTGGAGCTGAAAAGAAAATCAAACGAGACCTCGTAAAGTAAGATTAGCTTCTGATATATTTAAACCATGAGCATTATGGTTGATAATCTATAGCTAATATTGGTGGTGCTGAGGTGAGTGGGGGGTTTAGCTGTGGCCAGAGGCCCCAAATCATATTCTCTCCATAAGACCTATAACATTTTGTGCCGGTGTTGTGCCAAAAAGTGATTGCCTGCCAAAAACTGATTTCCAATGTTTACCTGTGTTTTTTTTAAATGTGTAATATCTTACCTAGGTTGGTAAACAGACTTCGGTCAACAGGCTTTACAAAGGGGTTAGATATAAAAAATTTAAATTACATCTTTTTCAACTATTTTTACAACTCTGTCTTATTGTACTTACATTACAACCAATCCCGTCCTTTTTGTCCACTTAAATTATGTTTACAGAACTATTGTTAGATGTCTTGGAATTTCTGCTGTCCTCTTGGCCAGATTACTCTTAAAAAAACACATTTTTAATGTCAACAAGATTTTTTTTTAATGGATAAATAAAGAATATGTAAAAGTCACTGCCAAAAACTGATTGCGGCTTCTACCTTGTTACAGGAATGTTGTTTGTGGCTCAAGATGATTTGTATCATTCATGAGGGATACATTTGACATATGTTTCACATATTATAGACCAACAAGATAGCAGTTTAAATACGAGCAATATGTTTTTGGCAGACGATCACTTTTTGACACCGGCTCTGTGCCCGTTGTTTCATACCCGCATTTTTGTCCTCTTTCACTTGGTGTTACTCTTGTTGCACGGGACCTAGGGTTTCAGCTTGTTTTTAGAACAGGATGATTTGAGAAACCCTCTTTAGATTAAAAAGTATTGTTGATATTTATTTAAAAGGCACCGGGTCAGCTTTGCGACTAAAAGGCATGGGCACTTTTATTTTTGTGTGTGGCTGGCCTTATTGAATACGCATTTTCCAGAATTTCCCTCTCAGAATTGTAACATTTTGGAGGGAGAGTATTTGAATTACTGGCACGAACGTGATTTATTAAAGCTGACGCCTCGAAATTTACTGCGCGTTAAATTTAAAGTAAGCTGTGTTATATTCTGCGCTTGATGTGGATACGGCAGACTTCTGCTCTTTCCTGCAGGTCTTCCGTGAGTCCTCACTGCATATTTACAGCCGAGACCCATATGTTTGTGGTTGTGCGTATTTTGATAAGACAGAGTCAAACGTCAAATGATCTTAATCTGGAGCCAAACAAAAGCGATGTGTCTAAGGAGCTTGGAAAGAAAAGCGTCTGGACTTCTTTAAGTTGGTTGAAGACGTTTCACCTCTCATCCGAGAAGTTTCTTCAGTTCTAGGGTCACAGGGCTTAAATCTGGGACTCTCCACCATTTAACCCTAGAACTGAAGAAGCTTCTCGGATGAGAGGTGAAACGTCTTCAAGCAACTTCCAAAGTCCAGACGCTTTTCTTTCCAAGCTCGTTAGACTACGATGACCTGGATGACTGAGAACCTACACAGACATGCGCATTTACGCACTTGGCACGGTAAGGCTATCTACATTAACGAAGGCCCGGATCAGACACGTTTTTAGCTTTATAAAGTGGAATATAAGGTGACCTCCACGCCTGGTTTAAAACGGATTTATCCGGAGATCCACAAGATTCCCCGGCAATTTCTAATTAAACAGTTTATGTTTATATTAAAAAAAAACCCACACACAACAAATTTTCCTTCAGTTGCCTAATTTGTCCGACAGTCTGTTTCCAAAAAGAACCGCGTGCGTAAAACCTGCGCTTACCTTGCATGCATAATTTTGGTCAGCAGATTATTCGTTCCTCATGGGTCTGCTCGATTTTGATCCACTATTTATTTTTCTTCTTAGTGGAATGCTCATATTACTGAACTGACTGAACTGTTTTGCAAACTACAGGCTCACTTATATGTGAAATGATCCATTTTCTTCCTCAAGAATCCGCTGAATTGTCCAGAAAAGTCCCGTCCTGTCCGAGCTTTGGAAATAGGCATATTTGTCTCCATTTTCTTTTTCTCTTCCAATCTGTGTAGCTGTATCTCTTATTTCTGACATTATTTCTCAGTGTACAAATGTAACAAGACAATACCGGATGAATTAATCTACAAGTTTATTCTTTTCTTGGCAATTAATTCGTAATTATGGCTAATCATTGGCTTCTTCTAACAAGAGAAGGGAGCAAACAAAACTGGTTACAGAGGCATGATCCAGGGCCTGGTGGTTAGTAGTATGTTGTAATGTGGAGCATTCAGGTACATTCAGATTGCACACTTGTCCTCTGAAGCATGAACACATGATAAAGATCTACCAACCCAAGAAACAATAAGGACATTTTTAAACTTCACACAGAAACCTTTAACGGTAGAGGATGATCTGGAGTGATGGGATATAAAAATAGAATACAGCGCAGCAACACAAGCACTGCCTGCATACCTGAGTTACAACTTGCTTTCACTTCTCTCATCACTCATTTGAAAGAACAAAGAATAAATTAAAAACTTCACACTGGACTTCATGTTGCACACTGAAAAACTCAAAAACAAGTTTATGTTCTCATCCTTGGCACTTTATCCTCCAGGCAAAAACCAAAATGTGATAATGGTGCAAGAAAGGTTTTGGGTTACCAGACGTGCGTCTCTCACTGATGAACGAGCATTTTTATTAATGACAAAAGGAAAGAAGTACACCACACACTGACAGAAACAAAGGGCCCCAAGAGCCAGTCCTTTAGCTGGATCGCAGTTGCTTGTTTGGAAAGTGCAACAATATGTGGATTATCTTCTTAACAGAGCAAAAAAACTGAATAAAAAGAAAAACGTTTGCCGCGTTGTTCTCTTTGAGAACAACCGAGGTCCATAATTATGGTAAACTCGCAGCTGGCATCTGCTCAGAACCGCCCTGAAAATAAAAATGAGTGTTTTTTTCCCCCAGCTTGATAAAACAGTCTGTGAGTGTTTTGGTGAAAAAAAAGAAAAAGAAAAAAGATCACCGCAAATCCATCATGGACACGGTGCCATCAGTGATGGTGACATGTCCAGCATGCTGAAAAAGGAGAAACACATTTCAGTTACATGCTCACACAGCCACTTAGCTCAAAACACTGAAATAATACATCAGACAACCAAGAAGAGTACAGTACCCCCCCCCCCAACAGAGCCAAATAGGAGCTGGACTGGGAATCACAGCAGACGCTTCATGTGGCGGCAGATATACATCTCCTTGTGATCATAGCAAAGATGGACGTAAGAATACTTTTGAAATATTTATTTCTTGGCTTACGCCCTGTTAACATTAATTAGCATGCTGTTTGATAAAGACATGGACAGTGAGCCATTATTAAAGCTGTAATATCACACGTTTGTACATGAATGACTTGGGGAAAAAATCCTTTCAAATTGTATTTTGGCACAAAAATCATCAGATTTCTCAAGGTTTTTTTTTTTTTTTAACAGATTTGATTCTATACATGCAGTTTTTATGTTCCTGTGTGCTCAGTAATTAATGCACAGGCTCAGTGATGAGGCTCTCATCACTGATGAAATAAATAAAAAAATCAATTCTCAGGAAGATTTAGGTAGTTTGATCTGATGAACGTGCTTCTGGCTGCTCCCCTATCCAGCCCATAGATCAGTACAGATTTCAAACTGGATGGCCTTCCTGATGCAACCCTCCCATCTATCCGCCTTGGGGATGGCCTTTGTGAGCACATGAAGCTTTTGACTCCCTGAGGCTGGATTTGTGTCTCCTCCTTGTTTGGAATCTGGGATTTTTCACATGTTAGAGAAATGTGTTAACTATTACAACATTTAAGTTTTATTGAAAAAGTTTATTGAAAAAAATTTATTGAAAAATCCATCCATCCATTCGCTTCCGCTTATCCTTTTCAGGGTCGCGGGGGGGCGCAGGAGCCTATCCCAGCTGTCTTAGGGCGAAAGGCGGGGTACACCCTGGACAAGTCGCCAGTCTGTCGCGCTCACATTCACACCTATGGGCAATTTAGAGTTTCCAATTAACTTATCCCACTATCTGCATGTGTTTGGACTGTGGGAGGAAGATGGAGTACCCGGGGAGAACCCACGCAAACACGGGGAAAACAAGCAAACTCCACACAGAAAGACCCTGGCCTCATGGTGGAATTGAACTCAGGACCTTCTTGCTATTAGCCAACAGTGCTAACCACCGAGCCACCCGTTATTGCCCATTTATTGAAAAAGTAATAATCAAATCCATTTAAGATGACCTGAAAATAAATCTGTTTTATTTTTCTTTATGACCCTTTAATCTGACTGAGATACTGCAGTAACTATAAGAAAACGCCTCCTATTAAGTAGATTTGAGTATTCTCTGAGTTACCTGACCTTTTAAAAGTGACCCAAATTTCTCATTAAAGAAAGAAAGAAAGAAAAAAAGCTTTACTAAACCCTTGGTCATCACTTCATCACTTTACATCATCTGCACTTTTTTGGCAGTAAGCCCTGCCCATCCCAAACATCATATAAACTTTTCCACAGAAAACTGTGCACAGTACATTTATCTGTAGGGGAGATAAACTATACTCTACAGCTGCGGGAAACAAATATGGGACATTTATTTCTAAAGACAGATCTTTATTCTGGAGTGTTGCATCTACCTCCATACCACCCTGACACTTTAAAAAAAAAGACACGTCAGAGTTTTTAGTCATACGATACAAAAATGTTTACTTTTTGCAAGACTACAGTTGGATTCCTTTTCAGGTTATTTCCCATCATGCACATGGTGGCAATTTACAAGCAGAAAAACTGGAGCAGAAACAAGGAAGGAGCTTTTGGCCACAGCTGTAGTTTGTTCTAAATAAAGATAAAAGAGCTTTAAAAAATAAAAAAAGATCTGGCAGAATGTGGGCACGCATGGAGAGAGCGCAGACTTTGAAAACTTCGAATAATGTTAAAACATGGCTGACTTTATTGGAACGCCAAGACAGGAAAAAGGCTGATTTAAGAGACCTGTGACTGAGTTTCCTGACCACCAAACAACAGATGATGATGATGCAATCCCACTACAGCTTTAGTAAGACCGTTGAGGTTTTACTGCGACACTGAAATCACTTTAATAGTCGTTTGGTGTGAGTCCAATACTTTTCCTTGTTATAATTGGCTGGTTAGAGGCAAGTAAAATAAGTTTCCTGGGGAAGTGGTGAGGCTCAGTCACTCAGTCTGTCAAGCTAAGATTAATTTTACATCATTATTAACAATCTAAAACTATTTTCTGACGTCCTTTGAAAAATAAAAGACTCCAGTTAGTTATTGGAAGTTATATTCCTGCTTAAAGGCTTTGAGATTTTCAAAATAAAATGTAACTCCAGTTATAGGAGTTATAGAAAATAATTCTGGATGCACAGAAATATAAAGCAAAATTTTCTAAATAAAATGCCTTAGTTAATTATAGGATGCTTTAGTGTTAGATTCTCAAAATAAGAGCTTATTTTTCTTTTTTGTGCCACTTACAGTTAAAATTGGTTTCAACAATCCTAAATCATCTATATAACTCCAGAAATTGCATAGTTTTCTTTAGAGATACCAATTTTTTCCATTCGTGACGACGCTGCATCTATGACTTCACAGCACAGATATACTTACTGTAAATAGAGGTGGCTCTTTGCTGTGAGGATGAAACCCTTTCTGTTTACATGTGGAAATCTCATCTGTTCCCCGATCTGTCAATCTGAAGTAGCCAATTCTGAAACACACACACAATCACACACAGTTAGATCACAGAAAAAGACAAAAAACATCCCGTAGTTTGTAAAAACAGGACACTCTGAGTTCTCCCACTCACTCGTTGAATTTAGGCGAGCAGACTATAGCGATGGCCTCTGGCAGCATGATCTGGTAGGAGCAGTGCGTGTGAAGGTCGACGCTGGACAGGAAGGCTGTCTGTGTGGGGTGAGTCTGGGAAACACAGCGGGCAGACCTCAGTTTACTTCAGTGCACATTACACAGCAAAACAGGGCCAGCTGTAACCACGAGGACTTATTCTTGTGAGCCAAACTGTAGTTTATGCAGGTCTGAAGTCAGCATGTCTAAAAAAAGTTTAACTATACACCTGAACAAATACAAATTCAAAACCAATCAGTGAACAGTGAATAGTTTTACATTAGGTGGCAGGTTTTAGTACCTACTCGGCCCTTTGGTTGATACGAGGTTCCACACAGTTAAGCAGCATTAAAGTACGATTCATTACTGAAGAATGTGATTGGTGGTTTCGAATGCCTCTGTTTAGGCAGTTTTTGACATCATCCATTAAACACTCCTCAAATTTAGCTTCATATCTGAGTGTTGCTTCTTCCTGTTCTTGCGGCTATTTTCAGAAAGGTTGCTTCCTATCAGTTGACCTGTTTTTGTAGATGCAGTGAGGTTGCAGTTAGATTTTTACTCGTGTGACTGAGCCATCGGTTTGCTCTGAGTTAGGAAGCATCTCAGTATGAGGTGAGCGCTCTTATTTCTAGTATTCACAGAGTATTTTAATTTATTTAATACAATGCTGATATTTGGTGTTGTTGTATTAATACAATATCACCACACAAAATATTGTGATACTTTTCCCCTCAGCCCTTGTGAACACATGAGGGATTTTCCCTTAAGCAGCTGGAACATCCACGAGCAACCAACCATCAGCTACAGGCGGTTATGTTCTACACACAGTCTATGATTTTATATAATAAATCATGCACCGTTGTTACGAAGCCTGGTAAAAAGTTAATATTTAAATAACAGTATCATATACTTTTATGAAGTTGTATCAAAAACCACTTGTCTTGTGTAATTACATGAACACCCCCAATGATATTTAATAACCTGCCATAAATATCTAAAAACCTTTTCTATAATATTCCTAATAACTGTTTCATAAATCAACAAGCGGTCTCCCCAATGAAATTTCATCATAGGAGCATAAAAAAAAGATTAAAAAAAAAACTATTTTAGAATGAAATCAGACACAGAGGATTACCTCACTATAAATCAGTCACCTCCTTTTTAAGACATTTTACAGTCTGGCTTTGGTGATGTCTTTAACTTCTGGTTATCATCTTATTTATCATCTATGCCTGATTTTACTCCTTAATTTACATTTTGCATTTATATTTTTCTCTTCTAACATGCTCTTGTTTTAAAATTTCTGTGAGTAATGTTTGAATATATTCTTTGAATGTTCTCCTCCGCCTTTGGTGCTGGTTAAATAAAGTTTATAAACTCAGTTGATTGGTGTGGGTGACTGATTATTTGTCAGCATTGACCTGAACCTGCCCATCTTTTACTCACATGTATCCAGCCGAGCGTGATGAGATCATACTGGTCCTGTATGAGGAAGAGTTCCTCCTCGTTTTCTGTGTCACAATAGTCCGGTCCGCCGCACTGCTTTGGTACGATGACGTGGGTCACAGTAAACGCATTTCTGGTCTGGACCAAAAACAAAAAGCGTCTTGCTTTTACACTCCTTTAAATTATGCATGTCCTGCTGTCTGCCAAAGTGCTACCCAAGGGCACTGCCTGCACGAAATTAACACTAAGCACTTACAGAGCAGCTGCTAGCAAAAACGCTCAATCATCCTCATAAAAAAGTGAAAAGAGCTTGAAGTTAACCCCACTAGCAAATGATATAACATAAACAATGGGCAGAGCAGCCAAAGAGCAATGAGACAAGTGTCAAATTATCTTCTAAACCTCTGAGGAGGGACATCAGCTGATGTGTCAGTTTCATTTAAAATCCACATTCATGCAACGTTCAGAGCCTCAGAATTATTAACACTAACATTTAGCACCTCTGGGTTCAAGGGCTGGATAAAAGCATTTATTTATAGTCATTTTTCTACTTCAATACTATCGCTCCAACATGGCCACACTGTTCCAGCTTCTTACCAGTTTGCCACATAGGATGCCACAAGTTTCTACAGCTCTGCTTGTGTTGGCCTCGGCCAACCTCAGAAAGCTCCGGCACAACTCAGCGGGAACAGCCAACTGCCGAAGGGCATCCACCATTGTATCTGCAGAAACCATACACAAAAGCTGAATGGGAAAGTTAGACTCTTGTGAGATTCTGAAACAAGTCATGGTGCAAACAAACAAACAAAATAAAGTAGGTCGGGGGGGAAAGAAATCAGCTCAGAGGAATAAATACTTTCACCCAGGAGAAGGGCAGCGCTTTAAATCCTGTGAAGGCCAGCCCACCGTGACACAAAAGAATGAACTCACTGTTATTCCCCGGGCTGACCAGAGACCCGGGCTTGAGTGAGCGGTCGAAGCTGGGCGGGCCGGTGGTGGGTGTGCCAATGGATGCAGGAGGGCGGTTATGTTGGTGGTTGGACAGTTCTCCAGGGATCTGAGGAAAGGTAGGGGAGACTAGCGGGGGGCCCTGGATGCCCGGGATGAGGGGTGTGTCAGAGCAAGGCTCAGCTGGAGCAGCAAACTCCAGAAGCACTCGTTGGCGCTCCTTCTCCAGCTCCTGGCGGCGGATCATCTCCTCAAAGGCACTGAACTGCTCCTGTTCCCGCTGCCGCCGCTGCATCTCAGCCACACGTTCGCGCTCTGCGTCCAGCGCTCGCTGCTTGGACTGCTCCCGTGCCAACGCCTCATCCTCCTCTTTCTGAGCATGTAGCAAACACATCACATACTAGCTTAGTTTCAGCCGCGGTTTCTCTCTTTTTTTAAACAGCAAGATTAAATGTATTGATCTTCTTGATGATGAAACAAGTTTGCTGTACAACAATTTGTGTTGCACATGAACTGCTACTGATTGACTATTCAAGGTCAGTTCAGGTGGATATTAATGAACTGTGATATGAGGTTACTGTGGGATTTGTTAATGATTCACCTGCTTATGGACTTTAAATGTAAATTGGATTTTATTTAATTACTTCTAATCTCTTAAACTTTTCCAGTGTGACTTAATGTAGCAACGTGACACAAGGGTGTAAATTCACAAAAGAGTGTTTCAGCTCACCTTTTTGACAAGATATTGAGCATATTCCTGTTCAAATCTTTTCAGTAGAGCCTTTTTGAGAATCTCAGCCTGAGGAAATGCAACATCCTTCAGTTTCTGTAGATTAATCAGAATGAAATAAGTGTCAAACTTTCCTTGAAAACAATTAGTAGTGCAAATAAACAAACAAAATAAAACTGTATGAACACCTTTAGTGTGTCCTTTTTCTCAGGAATGTTGGCTGTCTTGTAATCCCGATGCTTGGGAAGTTTTTCTATAAAGAGCCTTAGGAAAAGGAAAAAAAAAAAAAAATCAAGACTTGTAAAGGTGAGAAAACTCTCGAAGGAGGTCTTTACGTAAACTCCTTCAGCTTGCTTCAGTCAATATGGACAGAAATGTGAAAAGACACTCACGTAATATATTTATTGTAAAGGACAAAGGCGTGCTCGATGTTGCCCTCCTCCGTGTAGATGTTAGCCATGCGGATCATCTCCATTCCTGAGCGGAAGTAGCGGCGTGGGGGCATGTCGTCGTTAATCTCCACCGAGCTGCCCTTCTTGGTCAGGGCGCGGACTCGCTCCTCCGGCTGCAGGCTGACATCAGTGTGATCGGCCATCACGACAGCTCAACCTGTAAGACTGGAGAAACAGGCTGACTCAGTGGAATCAACGGTGCATTCATAACGCCGGGTTAAAACATCCGAGAGCCTTTGAACACACCGTCAATCTGAATTCTGACTTGGAGGTAAAGATAATTGTGATTATTTTGGTTAATACTGAGAAAAAGACAATCTAACACAATTACTCAAAGACTGCGTAATATCAGTGAAGTTGCTAAACTTGTAACTAAACTTTACTTAAAATAACTAAATAAGAATGAAAAAACTAGACTAATAAAGGCACAGCTTAGTATCAGAGAGCAACAAAAATGAAGTGGGCGCTAAAAGACAAAGCAAAGCATCACAGTGGAATCATTTTATCTAGCTCAGGAATCTTGAACACACAGCGTGTCATAGCCTACAAACTTCACCTGGTGACTTATCCTCTTTAATTTGGCTGAACCTGAATTGCTGATAGTAGCATGGACGTATACATATAAAAGGCTACTCCAGAGTCCTCCTAGTTATAGTTAAGAAAAGTCACCAAGGAAAAAATAAGAATTTAATATTGTCCAGACATTTTCTTTTGCTTTTACCGGCAATGTTGGTAGAGTAAGTTTGATCAATTAATGGTTCACAGCTAAAATTAAACTGAGACTGGTCTGCAGTATAAACTTTTATCATTTTTAAAGCTAATATGCAGCTAAATGTTTTATTTGTTATCAAAGTAGCATACGTCTAATTTGATTTATTTGCATAAACACAGGTGTTCTCCTGCTGGTTTTATACTGCCATAAATTTGCAGCATTTGTGTGTTCGATGTATTTCAATTATGTAAACAATATACAGAAGTTCATTTCGAAGTTCAAAAGAAAAATACACTTCAATAACGCGTCACCTATTCTGAGAAAGTTATATACAGAAAAGGAGTAAGAAGAAGTGCACTTATTTAATCCCACCCCTTTGTCATAAGTTATCAGTTAATGTTTATCCAGATTTCTTACTGATATAAACCCCAATAATAATAATAAACATCTTTCTAATATATATATATATATATATATATATATATATATATATATATATAATATATAATATATACACCACATATAGTACAAATTATCATCACATTGTTACTCTATAACTTTGCCTCCACACAACAAAGCCAACTGGTACCTCCAGTTTTAATAAGTTAACTGTACAATCCAAATAAGCACCAAATCACAACTTTCTAATCAGAAACATTCACGGAAATTCATCATTTTCTGTTTCTTTGTCTCTTATGAAGATCATATCTTATCTCCACACTCAAACTGTTCGACAGTTTCACTCCATGCACAGAAACACTAAAACTTTTCCTGGTAGTACGCACATTCAGGGGGTTTGAAGTTGCAAAAACCCCTTAAATTATAACATTGTTCTCTCAAATAAAACATGCTTTGAATATCATCTGGTAGTTTATTATTGCTATGCTAATAGATCCCTTTTCCCCCTGCCACACTTCATAAACAATTAGACAACTTTATAAATGCTACAAAAACACTGTATTATTGTAATCTATTGCAGGGATAATGCACAGAGACCATCCATACCTTCGACCACTACAGAATCACCAGTTAACCTAAAATGCATGTCTTTTGGTCTGTGGGAGGAAGCGACAGTCCAGAAGAGACACGCATGTCAGGTTGGAGAGAACCGAACACACACAGGCACAGAAAGAACAGGCGAACGCAGGAATTTAAACCCAGGAATTTCTTGCTGTGAGGTGATGGTGCTAACCACCAGATCACTGTGCTGCCCTCATGTAGATTATCAGAGATCGAATTTTGACTAAAATTAAAATTAAATTAATTTCACAGACCTACTTGAAAGATAAACAAAGAAGCATATTTCTGCTCTTTTTTAAGTTACAAATGTTCTACGTTAACTCTGATTTTAATATCCAACCTGAGTCACTGTGCACCTAAAACAGAGGGAAAAAAATGTGCAGGTATTTTTATTTTTGTAAAACTACAAGTATCTAGCCTAGCTATTCAGCTCGTTTCAGTTTCATGCGTGCATAATCCGTCTCTGAACCTTTACCTACCCTACCAAACCAAAAACAACAAAATGAAGTATAAACAACAAGAAGACCTGATTCTTCATTGCAGAGTCAGACTTTCATTCTCAAACTGGAATTAGAAAGTCTAAGCAGGTAAAGAAAAGAAAGAAAAAAACCCCCAAAACGCTGCACATTTGTTTTACAGTGTTTATGTCAAACACTGCTTCATCTCCTTTCAGAACTCTCTAAAACCTTCATGAGTCCTAAGGAAATTTACATTTTATTAGAAGTTCACAGCAAGAAATAATCTTGAAAAAAAATGTAGGGCGTATACAGCTGGAGTTTAGTCATTTTTA